>QAXH01002687.1:0-52717 GCA_004335635.1 Chloromonas sp. AAM2 | reverse complement strand
ATGGGGGTAGGTGCTTGACCAGGACGGGGGTAGGTGCTTGACCAGGACGGGGGTAGGTGCTTAACCAGGACGGGGTTCGGGTGCAGAACTCTTGCACGGCTGATGAGCAGATGAGCTCAGCGCAAGTTTCTTCAGCACAAGGTGTCGTGGTTGCTCAAGTATCTGACTCTGAAGGCTGTTTTGACAGTCTAAGTTCAGAAAAACGTTCTTTTACACGCTGGGAGGGCCGACGGTTGACAAGAAGCTCATGTGCACAATCAGTCTGAGCGCTTTAGAAGGTTGGGGGAAAAAGCAAACGTGCTGCACAACAGGACGTGTCTGCTTGGACACGTAACACGACCACAGACGCCCCAAACCTGCCCGAGCCTGGCACCGTCACCAGCACTGGTCGTCGCACAGCAGGCACTGCTCCCTCCCACACTCCTTCACCCCTGCAGGCCGACCTGCGCACGCTCAAGCTCTCCCCGGAGACGTTTGGCACCAAGTTCGATGTAATCCTGGTTGACCCGCCCTGGGAGGAGTACATCCGGAGGGCGCCTCATGCGGTGCGTGTCCTTCACACAGAATCGCTCCTTCACGCTTGAAGATGAAGCAGTACCTGGATGGTACCTAGGAGGCGTTGTACACCCAAACTTTTCACGCAATAGGATGAAAAAGTCAGATAGGATGGAGCAGTCAGATAGGATTGGAACAGTCAGGGGTCTCAGGCCTTCTTGAGTACGTGTTCGTCGTGAAGACAGCAATACTCAAGGTGGCATTTATGCAAAACCAGCAACATGATGAGACAGCCAATCAGCCAATCAATTTGCATTGCGGTTGATTTTGCGGTTGTTGCTTAGGGTGCAGTGGTGGCTTGAAGCTTTAATTTCCTTTTCCCCCCTTGCCCCTGCTGAGCAGTCCTCCCCGGACTGAAGGCCATGTAAACACATGCTTCTTGTGGCGCTGGTTGAAATGCCTGGTTGTACGTCTGTACAAGTGTTCCGTTACCTGCACTCCCTCCCACGTTTGTAACACCAGATCGAGCACAGCACAGTGCCGCTCTGCTGCAGTTGTGCTTCCTTTTCTTCACCTTGGCAACGTTTGTGTGTCTTCTCTGTTGCAGCCCGGTCTGCGTGACCGCGAGTATTGGGCGTGGCAGGACATCCAGGCGCTGGAGATTGAGAACATCGCAGACACGCCCTCCTTCATATTCCTATGGTGAGAAATCATGGGTCCCAGCAATCACAGCCCGCCTGCTGTATATGCTGATCACCCTACTGCTCGCTGCCCTAGTTTGTCTGGCGAGTAGAATGCATAGGCATGAATCTCCTGGGAGTAGAATAGCGTACAAGTGTATCGCAGAGACGCCATTGAACACACAAGACATGCAAAACGGGATCGAGATTGAATTCACCACATGAGCAATGCCCGGAGCGCCTTTACACGCATAAACAGTGTGAGTGTGTTCCGCAGCATGAGCAGAGCACCAGGCTGGGCTTTTCTGGGTGGGATCTTCAGTTGACTCTGTAGTATAACAGGTTGCAACAGTAGCTCAGCACGCTATGGTTGGGGCACAGAGGCATGCTCAGGAATGAACGGACATGAACAGGCAGCAGAAGCAAAGCTTCAAGCTTTTGCAAGCCAACACTTGAACAGTGTGGGCTTTTCTCCTGCGTTTCACACATCAGCAGTGTGGATGCTGCTGCCGCGTGTGCAGGTGTGGGACGGCCGAGGGCCTGGACGCCGGGCGGCACTGCCTCAACAAGTGGGGCTTCCGGCGAGTAGAGGACATCGTGTGGATCAAGTCCAACAAGGACCGCAACCCACGCACGGGCTACCTGCAGCCCATCAACCAGGAACCATACTCAGTGCTCACACACACTAAGGTACGTCAAGCAGCTATTTGCAGCACCAAAGAAAAACCTCCTGTTTGGTCTGGTGTTGGATAGCTGCTATTTATTGCCAACGGTAGTAGTTGATTGGCTGTCTCAGCAGAAGTGCCTACACTAGTTCGCGACTGAACAAGGCTGGCTTACTAAGGTGACCTGTGAGCTATGTCTGCTGTCTAGCAAGTACTTAGGTTTATGTCTGCTGTCTGGTTGAACCCAGGAGCACTGTCTGATGGGCATCAAGGGCAGCGTGCGCCGCAACATGGACGGGCACCTGATCCATGCAAACTGCGACACCGACGTCATCGTGTCCGAGGAACCACCGGCAGGCTCCATGGAGAAACCGACGGAGATGTATGAGATCATTGAGCGGTTCTGCCTGGCAAAGAGGTGGGTGGCAAGGGGCAGTGGTCAGGCTGGGGCTGTATGTGAGTGTGAGTGTAGGCTGCCTGTTATGACTGGGCGCTGAGTGAGCCGGGTGTGTGACTGGGAAGGTGGGTGAAGCAAAGCATCTGTTCTGCGCGGTCTGGGTGTTCATGAAGGCGGTGTAACTCACTGGGCAGTTGGTACCAACGTCAACACCCGCTAAATGAAAAATGGTCGTGCGGCACAGCTCAATACATGATTTCAGAGCACGTCTTCACCACAGAAACGACAGGGCTCTGGTATGGTGCTGGCTTTCTGCCTGCAGGCGCATCGAGCTCTTTGGCGAAGAGCACAACATCCGCAATGGCTGGGTGACGGTGGGCCGTAACCTGCCCCCTTCCAACTTCAGGCCTGAGGTCTACTCTCAGAACTTCAAGGTCAGAAGGGGCACGTGCTGCCAACGTGCTGTGCTGTCCAGTGAAGCCACATGCTGTTGGTGTCGAACTGCTCTTGGAATTGTTTGTGCCTGACAACACTGCAATTGTTGTTGGTCAGATTGCTGCACGGGCTGTTTGGTACGTGTCGAGTACAAATTGCTTAATCAAGATTTAGGCCATGGCTTACGATGCTCTGTTTTGTATGCAGATGCCTGATGGCCGACCATATGTTGAAAACACCATGGGCGGTCGTGTGCCCCGCGGGGCGCCCATTCTCATTCCCACACCAGCAGAAGTGGAAGAGGCACGACCAAAGAGCCCACCCAACATGCAAAGAGGCAGACATTGAGGCGTGGTTGCAACACTGCTGCAGGATAACGGCCTTGTACCCTCTTGGCATGACAACAGTCTTAACGCTCACAGAGATTCGCCATTATATGCATTCAGATTGGGGCTGTCGGGGAAATACGACTTGAGTAAAATACGTTTGAGCAGACTGTGATTACACGGTCGTCTGGTTGCTTTCGCCCCTGCTGTGCAAAACACTGGTTGTTGAGTGCACTCAAATGACTGTTATGTGGCACGTTGCCTGCATGTCTAGCCATGTCATAGATGCCCACAATGCAACTGCTGTACTTCACACATGCTGGCACGTGCAATGTCTCAGCAAAAAAAAGAAGTTTGCCAGTTCTGGGACAAGTCCTTGGGAGAACCACTGGAACACATTTTTGGTTTGTGTTTTCTCGGCAAAGTGTGATTGAGTGTACTATGGTGCGTGCGGGCTGTGGCCAAACTGTGTGGAGTGAGTGAAGCATGTGTGTTGTGAACTGAGTGAAGCTTTGTGTGTGCACGTGATGAGCAGTGCGTGTAGTGGTAGACGATGCGTTGCCACTTCTGGGACAGCGAAATCGAGAGACAGTAACCACAGTATCAGTATGTTAACCCGGCTGTTCACCCCGTGTACGGTGCACACACACATATACACATGCTTTACTGACACACGATGGTTGCTGGCGGTAATACAGGCCTATCCACACAAACTGTCCCAGAACTGGCAAACTTCTCTTTTTATGATGGCAATGTAACATGCAGTGCAAGCCCTCAAGGCAACACTAATTGTAGCGCTCCCCATCCAATCTGTTAACAAGTGTATAACAGAACTGTTGGCACATAAACAGTATTGTATAGACCCTGGCAAAACACAGCAAAGCAAATAAGCCCGCTCCGTACAGCAACTGAGCCAGCAAGATGGAGCTTCGTGTCTGGTTCTGCCATATCTTTGCGAGCAACAGGCTGGTTGCTTGTCTAATGGCACGCATGTAGCCACGCATGCCACTACAGTGTTCTGTGGATAGTGCTTGCGTGTCCATGCGCCATGCGTTTGAGTGCAATTACGCCAGCCCGTAGTCACAGGCCGACACAAAGCAAGCAAACACATTCTGCCAACTGAAGTTCGATTCAAGAAAGTCTGGATCAACCTGTTTGTTGACAGTGTGGGACAGGAGCCAAATACCATGCCATGGTGTACAGCAGGGTCGCTAGCTAGAGCCAAAGAGATGTGCGATAATGTGCATGCCATGTACATCAGGCTGTTGTCTGCATGCCGCCACCACCTGCGACATCCAGCAGCCCAGAAGGTGCCTTGCGGCAAACTCTGGGCATGCGAATACTCCAGCAATTGCACAAGGCGATTGCTGATCCCCATGACAGCATTCACCAAGGCCCGCCCAAGACGGCAAGCATCTGGATGGTATGCTAGACGGCTGCCCTGCTGCCTGCAGCGCTTGAAGGTTATCAACCCCTTTGCTGTTGTGGAACCACTTGAGCACGGTGAGTGATAGCTGTGGTGCTCTCTAGACTGAAAGCCACCCAATTGGCGGGCCATATAGCGTAAGTAAGCGGCGAAGCTTCGAACCTGTGGTGAACGCTTTGGGCGTTGCGCGGAACATCTTGTGATCTGGGAAAGAGTCAATGAACAGCAGTGCTGCTGGCTGTAGCACCTGGATGGTGCCAGTGTCCTCACACAGCCACCCGAGAAACATATCCGGTGGCAACGTGGAGAACGAAGAAGACAACAATGAAGCCTAAATGGCGTCCACATCGTCGAAGTCGAAGAACTCCTGGTTCTCCTTGTCCTCTCCCTCGAACATGACGTCCGTGTCATTGATGCGGATGTGCTCGGGCAGCTCGCCGTACTGCTTCAGCACACGGGCCTCATCGGCTGTGTACTTCATGATGACGTCGGCCTTCTCGTCCTGGTAGTCACGCAGACCCACTAAAACGATATCGCCCTGCACACAGATGCGAGGACATAGTGATACAGCGAGCATTGACATAGTGATACAGCGAGCATTGACATAGTGATACAGCGAGCATTAAACCTGTTACACAACCAACTGTGCACATTGCACACCTACATGGGCATAGGTGGGTGCCATGCCCTCGCTGTGGCTCGGCTGACATGACAACAGGCATGGTGCATAGCCAAGTGCAGCCCACGCCAAGCTGTGCGTCTACTTCAAGTATTTGATTCAGGTGGCAGCGCAGCTGGTTCTGTATCCCCATGCAGCCTATGATCAGCCCATGATTGCCAAGGCTCGGATACTTCAACCACGCAAGGGAACACAAGAAACTGCCTCTGTGATGGTTGTGGATCTGCTGTGCTCACAGAACCTCCCACACTACTGCAACTTTTGCGCAGCTATTCCCTTCACAAGTGAAGACGTCTAGATCAATTGGATCAATCCATTGGCTACCCCTGGCTTTTGTGCTGGCGTGAACGCTGGTGGCAACGTGGCTGGTTGTACAAGACTAGCCTGGTAGTGGGGCGGTGACGCCATGATTGCCCTGGACATCACAAGTCCAGCTGCAATCTGCAGCAAGCTCACCTGTGCCACCCAGACCTTCTTGCGCATCTTGCCACGAATGTGACAGAGTCGCTTCTTGCCATCTATGCACTGCGCCTCCAGACGCCCGTTCCCAAGCATGCGAATGACTTGCCCGTATTCCTGGCCGTCCTCCTTGTACACAAGCTCGCGCTTCTCTTCTTCATTTTCATTCTTTCCTCTCTGCGAAAGCAAATGGGTTCAGCTGTGAGATGGCGCCAAGCTAGCGGAAAAGCAGCAAAAAAGACCTCTGGCTGAAGCTTACTGGCTAAAGCTGAGAGTCGGGCAATATTCCTGCTCACCTTGCGATTTTTACCTCTGCAAGCAGCAAAAACGAGCAGCAGGGCAAGGCGGGACGAGGTGAGAAAAAGGAACCCGCATGCGTGTACTGCGAACCTATAGACAAGAGCTCCGGCTGCATGGGTCAAGAACAACAGCAGCACTCACCCCTTTCCCTTGTTCTTCGGCATGGCTGCAGACGACTAGTGAACTAGTTTGCCGGGCGTTCCTCAAGTGCACTTAGCGATCTGCAAAAGCCAGCCAAGTGCAGGAGGCTGCAATCAGCAGCAGAACAGCACTCCTATCCACGAAGAGGATGCCTAATCGCCAAACTGCTGATGCTCGTCCTCGTCGCTTGGCTCGTCCAAGACTAGTTTGCCTCTCTTTTGGGGTGTCGAAGTCCGATCTTGCTCACCAACCTTGTGATATGTGATAGCTGCCTTCTTCTGAGTTGCGAGGTGATGAGACGAGTGTGTTCGTGCCAGCAAAGGTTTGAAGTGGTGGGCCACACAACCTCGGAAGAAATATTTACAAGGGCGTCTGAACGACGCTCCAAAAGGGTGCTTAACAGGTTGGATGGCGCAATTTCAAGGCGCCATCCCAGGGAAACGTCAACCGTTTCCACATGCAGCCCCAAGCTGAGCCCAGCCTGAGCTCCCTTGCAATTCATTACCAGACACCTAGATGCCAAAGGTCAGGGCAAGTGTTGGTTTGCCTCCAGACTGTTGTGGCTGTGCGTTTCAAGCGCACCTCAACGCCGGCACACACGTTTATGTCCCTCGTGCTGGGCATAGCGTGAGCCTAATAGCTCTTGCGATTCTAAGAACCAGCTGCACATGGTGGAATACCACTGACAAGCTGACACGACCATCAACAGCAATCAGCTTCAATAGCAGGACCCCGGTCCCACATTGAAGGCAGTGCCAGCATGACCCAGTCAGCACCAGGCCCAATCTACAAGTCCACTTCTTGCAGGTCTTATTGTAAACGATGGTGCATCTTTGGGGCTCTTTCATATTCATCAATCTTGATGCTCCGGCATGCGCGCTGACAGCTGGCGGCTTGGGCAGCTGGATGGGCCCTTTACAGGACCTTTGCGCGGAGGATACGCGTACGAAGCCATCGCTATCTACATGAGCGTACGTGCCAAGCGCAGCAAATCCCGCTGCAAATCCCGCTGCAACACTGGCTCTCTCTCCGACACTCTTTCGTAACGGCTGCGCGCAGTTTAACCTCTCCTCCCTCGTTCTTGCTGCTGGACACGCAGAACCTTTGGAGGTAGACAGTAGAACTGATCGCACACGCTGAACTGAAGGCAAGTCGTGAGGCAAGGCAGGCGCGCCAGAATACGTGCGCCGCCCCACAAGGCTGCGCAGGCTCCGTTGCTGAATAGTCCAGCTGCTCAAAAAACACCCACTACGCCAGACAGATAAGGGGTGCGTGCTTGGCATCCGAATCATCCAGAATCTGGATCCCGCCCGCCATGCCGCAGCCAAGTCACCCCCAGAGATGGGTCTGGTGGTGATGTTAATCAGCGTTCAGCACTCATGCATGCATGCATAAGTATTGGCCATACTCACAGCAGCAGCACAGGCTTCCGGTTGCAGGACACCACAGACAGACCAAAGCTAAGGAGGGCGACAGTGAAGAATGCGCATTGAACAAGACATCAAGCTTGACTTCAAAGATGTCATGTTCAGGTGAGCACTAGAGCCGTACAGGTTTCCTTCTTTGCGTCGCCCGAGACTGCTCGCTGCTTCCCCTGTGGATTTATCTCAACAATTTCAGCACATGCCTGCGTAAATACACACGAAACCTCCCAGTCCGGAGTCTCAAGACCGTCCAGTCACGCCTCAGGCACACACCCTAGTCATCCTTGTGTTGATTCACAGCGTATGTGTCTTCAGCCTCCTCTTTCATCTTCAACTGGCAACGTGGACCCTGTTCTTGGAACACGTCCAGCAGGGGCCTGGGTATACTGGCAGCGTGACTGTGCGGGTCACCTCCCATCCTCTACAATTGTGTTCTATGTAAACTAAGTGGCTTCTTGTACACTAAGCGGCTTTTCGCTGCATGTGTCCACCCTGGTCCCATGCAGGCCCAGTGAGCGTCAGGGCTGTACAGCTTTCCTTCGTTACGTGGACTGTGTGCTTAGTTGTTTTGGGTGCCAAGAGTTGTGGGCTTGTCGCATAGTCATGCCAATAAAAACACATGATCTCAGATCTAATGGACTAGATCTAATATGGTGTGGTGTTGTCAATGCTGGGATAGAGGTAATATGTTGTGATGTCCTGTCAGATTGGTGACGAGTCATGACATGTGTCAATGAGTGTGTTGAAACCTGATGTGTGAGTAGACGATCTATCTATATACATATCTATATATCAGATCTATATGCCTAGTGATCTGTATGCAGACCCAAGCGCAGCACCCTGAGGAGCCGGTCTGACGTGCAGCTTGAACGCACCTTCACCTTCAGGAACAGCAAGCAGACGTGGACGGGCATACCCATCATGGCAGCAAACATGGTGCAAGCAACCGGGGACTGCTATAGACATTAGAAGTGACCACTGCGCGCACAGTATGCACACAGCACAGGCTTTTCACACACTCTATCCTGTGTGTGTCTTGTTTTCAAGGTCGAGTCCTGAACATCGAGTTTCGCTGAGTTGGATGCTGCGCTGTTGGGAATGCTTGAGGTCCAGGTGCCCTGAAATCATAGTGGTCACTCCTGGCGAACCCGTCACGTGGGCAGTGCAGAATAGTACACCAAATCCAAGCTGCAACAATTGTGTGTGGGTTTCTTGTCCTTTTTCCAGGACACCACTGGCACGTTTGAGCTGGCCGCCGCCCTGGGCCGCCACCGGTGCTTCACTGCGCTGCACAAATTCTACGACGTCCAGGCCTGGGCACGGTTTGGCGCTGAGCACGCGGAGGCGCTGCCCTATGTGGCCGTGTCAGCAGGGACCAGTGCGGCAGATGCAGCCACAGTCAAGGTGCGGGTGAAGATGGCAGCTGGGATGGCTGCTCTGGTGTTCACGCCTTCCTTGCATGTTTGCAGAGCACAAGGCACTTCAGGTTGATCTGTTATGACCTGGGAACGCTCTGGTCGGCTATTGACATTATTCGCCTTGCCATATGGCCTCATGCGCTCCCCGCCCCTCTCCCACACGTACACACATTCCCCATGCATCCACACCGCCCAATCCTGCCCTTTCCATTTAAAAACGACTCTATCTCGCTCTCTCTCTCTCTCTCTCGCTCTGTCTCTCCCAGTGGTTTTGCCTCTTCTTGTGTTTACGGCCACTGCTTGTCTGTTGCCCCAGGCCGTGCTGGACGCAGTGCCCGGTGTGCAGCAGATCGTGATGGATGTGGCCAACGGGTACTCGGAACACTTTGTGGACGCGGTCAGAAAGGTGAGACGTCCGACGGAAACTGCCATACTTACCCTGAGTCTACCATGCTAATCACAGATGTGGATATCAACGTAGATGGCCACACATCAGGGTTAGTAAAGTGTTTGCAAAGCCTTGCAGACCAGGCCAGCCAGGCGCAGAGCCTGGACATAAATGGTTGAAAATCGGCCAACGTTGACACTGACCAGCCACAGCGCCCCAGGGGATAGCTGGCTTGAATCGACCAGGGCAATAGGAGCCAATAGGAGCCTGTGTGTGACGGTTCTATTCACTCCACCTTTCACCCCAGGGAGGTGTGAACAGTGTTCCCCAGTGTGGTGGTCTCAGCACATCACAGCCCAAGGCCTTGCTGACTCAGCACTGTGCCGCGCTGGTAGCTGGTCTAGACAGAATGTGCATCAGTGTCAATGTGTTATTGCTTTGCTGTTGTTTTCTTTGGTCGTGGTTGGGCCTGCGAGTGTGCATGCATGCGTGCTTCTCTTGTGCCTCTCAGATGCGTGAGGCGTTTCCCAGCCACGTGCTGCACGCTGGCAACGTGGTGACCGGTGAGATGGTGGAGCAGCTCATTCTGTCAGGGGCGGATTGTGTAAAGGTGGGAGGGGGCGGGCTGGGGTGCAAGCCGGTGTCAGGAAATTGGGCTGGGCTGGACACGCATCTCATGCAGCCTGACAGCAGTACTCTGTTAGGACTAGCTTGAAGTCAGGGTATATTTTTTTGGATGTTGATGATGGACTGAGGTGCTTGTCAGTGATGAGTCAGCGTAGGATGTTGTTCTTTGAAACCACTGGTATCATCTGGAGAGGGCAGGTCTGTCCCGGGCTATGTGTTTGTGTGTTCTGTTGAGGCTGACACGAGCAGCAATACTTAACAAGAGCTTGCCTGCCTCCAGGTTCTTGATGATGGTGCAAGTTCGATGCAGGTTTGCCTGTGGCCTTTACTGTGAATGAGTTCAGGTTGGCATTGGTCCTGGGTCCGTGTGCACGACACGGCGCCAGACGGGTGTGGGCTACCCGCAGCTGTCTGCTGTCATCGAGTGTGCGGATGCGGCGCACGGTGAGGGACACAAGGCACAGCAGCAAGCGGTTTCAACAGCAGCTCGAGGGAGGACTGGCCAGCGTAGCTGTGTCAGGGCAGTGTGGCATGACGTTGCAAGCTGCACCCTGTCTAGAGATGCTCCTTCGACATCCTGCACAAGCATCAGCCCGTGTAGTTGGGAGGAAGTACATACCTGCGTCTATGTGTGTTTGGCTTTGCACCGGACCCCTCATTTTGAGCAGAGGAGGGTGCGCCTGTTCAACGTTAATGAGTATGCTTCATCGCCTCTCATTACATGTACCTGCATAGCAGCGTGATTCCGATCCGTTTGCTTTCTTGCAGTCTCTTGCAGCGCAACCAGCACGTCCGCTTGCCTTGTTGTTTTAGGCCTGGGCGGTCACATCATCAGCGACGGGGGCTGCGTGTGCCCCGGTGACGTGAGCAAGGCCTTCGGTGCGGGGGCTGACTGGGTCATGCTCGGGGGCATGCTGGCGGGGCACGACGAGTCCGGGGGGGAGCTGGTGGAGCGGGAGGGGAAGAGGTGAGTAGAGGCCAAGGGGCGGGTGTTGAGTGAGTAAGGCTCGTGGGCTCGTCCATCATCTTTCAAACTATGCTTTGGGCACATCTGCCATGTAATGATGCTGCGATAGTGGAATGCGGTAGTGGATAATGGATAGTGGACTGCGTTAGTGGAATGCAGTGGAGCCATTAGCTAAGTCAAGAAATGCTTCAGCTAGGTGGGCCTAGCTGAGATTAGTGCTGAGCTAGGTAAAGCTGAATCAAAACTCTTCACCGCCTCCCCACCAGAACACTCATCCATGCAAGCGTGTGGTCAAGGCAGATTCAAGGGCCTCAAAAACACGTTCTTGCTACCGTTTCTTGCCGCTATGGACAGCGGAGGAGAAAGAGAGGGTGGCCCAGTGTCTGTTTTGTTACGTTCCAGGTTCAAGCGTTTCTACGGCATGAGCTCGGCCATGGCCATGAAGAAGTATGTGGGGGGCGTGGCGGAGTACAGGTGGGGCCACATGGGAGGTCAAGGGCATGAGAGTGAACCAAGCTACAGCATTGACTGTTGTCAAGAACTAGGCGCAGGGGCTGTAACGTAACTTTCTGCCAAGCCGTGCGCACCATACCTCACTGAGAGTCCCTGTCCGCAAGCTCCCCTGGGCTCCTCTTTTATACATGCAACATCTCACACTGCCTCGCCAGAACGTTTAATCCTTGTTTGTTGCCACGCACCACCTTACATTAGTGTGATTACATGGCTGCTGCTTTGCCCACACTTCATTGCATTTTATATCATGCTCACGCTTTATCATGGTCAGTCATCGGCGCAAAGTTCAGCTTACATCTGCTTGTGTGTGGTTGCTGTTCAGGGCGAGCGAGGGCAAGGCGGTGGAGGTGCCCCACCGCGGGCCCGTGGAGGGGACCCTGCTGGAGATACTGGGAGGGGTCAGGTCCACATGTGAGGCACATGGGCACATTGGGCACATGGGCACTGTCTTATGCGCTCACTCCATGTTGTTTGTTTGATGCCTGACTCTTGGCAGAGGGCATGGCTGAGCTTAGAATCCATCTGCGGTATGGATTAGCTGTGTGTACTGCAGGCACACGTTTAAAAGTTTCTATTGTACACTGCGTGTACTGCATCTCACTTTGGCTCCTTGACTTGCACTTCTTGTCCTGTACTGTGTGTTTGCAGGCACCTATGTGGGTGCTGAGCATCTGAAGGATCTCAGCAAGCGCACCACCTTCATCCGCTGCACCTCCCAGCTCAACGAGAGCCTGTCGCAGCACCGCACGGACACCAGCCACGGCTACGTGCGCCTCGCAGCGCCGGGCGGTGCAGCCGCTACCACCACCACAGCCAGTGGCGGGGATGAGGCAGGGGTCAACGGCGCAGTGGGTGCTGCTCATGGCGCCAATGGGGCTCTGGCATAGGCAGACAGTCTGGGATGGTGGAGATGGGATTCTCAGGCAGGGGGTGGCCCAGATTCTGGTGATCATGGCCAAAGTACTGTATCTGGAATATCAGTAAACTCTGCGCACGAGTGTGCCACTCAGATCTCCAGCTTTCCATGGGCTACTCTCCTAGTAAATGTTAAGTGTGTGCTTGTGTGTGTTTGCTTGAATGCCCGAATAACTCATGGTGGCGGTCTGGGCACAGCCTGTTCTCAGAAGCTATCCTCAAGCTTCCTGAACACTGAGCATGTGCTCTGGGCACTGGGTGCATGCGCGGTGCATGCTTCTAGCTTTCATGATTTTTTCTGACGCTGGCTGCGTGTTGAAGCCTGTGAAGTGTTCCGGGAAACCCGGGAAGGAATGTTCTCTTGATTTAAAGCCATAATCTACTCCTTGCCTTTGGCTCTGCTTTTCTGTTTATGGCGTTCGCATTGCGCACATCTGGGCGCGAAAATGCCTCTTGTCAGGATTGTACAACAGTTGTGCATCAAGAAACCAATTACAATAGAAATAATTCCATGGTATATATCATAATTGTGCTCACAACTAGAAATTAATCTCCATCTGATATGAGACTTTGAGCTGGTGCCCATCTACATGGCCGGCAACCGTTGCCACAAGTGCAACATCGGCAGCCAGGGGGAGTCGGTGAAGCTGCTGGCATGTGGGCGGTGTAAGCAGGCACTCTACTGCAGCCAGGCTTGTCAGCATGCAGACTGGACCAGGCACAAGACTGTGTGTCAGCAGCTGGCAGAGATGAGAGGCCTGTAGCAGTGGTGTGACAGACATGTACATGGACAATTACATCATTTCATCTGTCGTGTGATGACATGAACTGTAATCAAAAATTTCCATCCCCAAACCACGTTCATGTAGCTCTAATGCAGCAACTCTTGTTGCTAAACACCATTGCAGTATATTGCCCATTCTCAGTATAAATCAAGGCAGCCTCAAAGTAGTCATGCAAGCGTTGCATCCACCAGTTCTGCCTTGAAGAAAAGGGTCACTGTTTGGTCGCACCAGTCAGGCACACGCATCCACAATCAGATCCCCCTGTCACGTGGCTTTCTGTGGCTGCCCACCAAACCTGCAAAGTCAAGCAGCAGCAAAAAGCATGTCATCAAATTTGGTGGTTTGCCTTGTGCATGCATGTGCACGTGCAGCTGACCAGCTGGACAACAACTCACATTAAATACCCCTGATCCGCATGGTAATCCAGGGCCAGGAAGGCGTTGGCCTTGCGCAGGTAGTTTGCTCCAATGATGTTAATCCCGTGCACATGGCCTGACGCCAAGCTGGTGTTGATGCTGAGTCCATGCACTTTGACGTTGATTGACCCGGGGACGACGTCCCGTATGCCCACTGCGGCCAGCGTCCCTTCGTTCAACACTGTGACAGCTGAACCAGTGTGCAACAGGAATGGCGCCCACACTGCCGCCCCGTCCTGCCGGCTCACTGCACAAACAAACATGCATCATGGCACACAAAAACGAAAATTGAATTGAAATGAAAGAAATGAAGTGGAAGGCTCTGTTGGCTGCTGAATCATCGCTTGCACAGTGCTGCGCTGCTTGTACCTGTGAGGTTTGCCATTGGCCGTATCTTGCTGCCATATATCAAGACAGCCACTCTGCCACAGGACTGCCTTCCACATGAGCTCTCTCCAGGTACTTGGTGCCAAACAGCGGGGCCACTGCCATGCTCAGCACCGACTCGTCCAAATCTGAGCAAAGCAAAGCAAAGGACGTGAATTGCAAAGAGAAAACACCACATCAACATCCAGCCGTTCCCATACACCTCACCTGTGGCGAGGATATCCTCTTCTGCGTGTGGCAAGCCCCCATCTGGCAGGTGGTTCAGCAAGATGGCCAAGTCATGCTGTGTTCTCTGCCATGTGCCATCCCCACTGTCATTGCTGTGTTGCATAACCTTCTGGTACAGTGCACGAAGATCCAGGTCAAGCAGCTGTGCCTGCCCTAACGCTGACAGCTGCTCAGCCACCTTCTCGGCCTTGTGATGAACCAATGGGTTTGGGGCAGCAGACCGCAGCATCGAAATGGTTTCCCCCACGACCAGTTGGCAGATGCCTCGCAGCAGCATGGTGGCGTCAAATATTAAGGCTGAACCCAACAGGGATGAACTATGTGTCCATGCCCGTTATTTTCATCTTCACTGGTTTCGGAATCGCACACAGGATAGTATAGGCGGTTTGTGTCCAACAAGCCAGCAATTTACTTGAGCCCTCCCCTATCACGTCGCAACACATTCAATACATTCAATATGGCGGATCAACCACCAGCAAAGATGCTCATGAGATTGTGTAGGGTGGCGAGGGTGCGTAGGGTGGTGGGGCTGAGTAGGGTAGGTGGTGAAAGTGTTGTAGGGCTGAGTGGGGGTGAACGGGTTGCGTTGGGTGGAGGTGGAGTGGGAAATCAGAGAATCCGAATGATTGAGTTTGGACGGACGGGAGCCGTCTGCGCTTTGGAGAGAGGAGGTCGCACGAGCTGTGGCAGGGAACCTGGCATCGTGCTTCACAACAACCACACCAGCATGGTTGCGCAGGTGGTGGTTGCCGAAAGACACGGCATTGAGTTGGGCTGCGATGACGCTCATTTCTGATTGAAACTCAGATGGCTTGGCCTGAATGCGAAAGGGCACAGACGTCGGAACTCAAAATTGCGCAATTTTGAATTCCGATGTCTGTGCCCTGTTGCACTCAGGCCAAATCATCTGACGAGTTTCAATCAGAAACGAGCGTCATCGCAGCCCAAGCCAATGCCGTGTCTTTCGGCAACCACCATCTGCGCAACCATTGGTTGTTGCAAGGCACGGTGCCGCGTTCCCTGCCACAGCTCGTGCAACCTCCTCTCCAAGACGGCTCCCGTCCGTCCAAGTGGTATAAGGCATTTGATGATCGCTTTGATCGCTGCGTGTAGTGCGTCAGCCCGAGTAATACAAGGAGAAGCGGCTCCTGCCTGCTCTAGCGCGAGAGCGAGGCCCGGTGCTACAAGCAAGCTGTACTACCCGAGCAAACGAGATCTTGTTGCTGCGGGTTGATTCATGGTGCATCGTGCAACGCGCTATGCCGTTCAGCTGGGGCAAGGTTAGATCGGGCAGCTGTCAGGATCCCCGGCGGGATAGCTGCTCTGGCAGGTGTGCGCGCTGCCTTGCAGAGAAGAAATACCGGACACTGCTGCTGCTGCTGCTGCTGCTGCTGCTGCTGCATTACCAGTCCTTCTTCGTCGTCACTGTTGCCTGCACACGGGCTGTAGCTTGATTGCTGCAATTCGTGCGTGAATCGCCTGAGATGAGCCTCTGCTGCTGCAGCAAGCAGCAGCACGTGTGCGCTGTCTTGCTAGAGGTGCCTTTTCAAGCGTCCCTGGAGTCGCGTGCCTGTGGTTGTGCTAGCGTGGCGGACACCTTTTCCTTGGCTGCCATCGTGAGCTTGGGCGAGCCGCGTGCGTGCCTACTTGCTACTAAGTGGTGTGCCACTGTACTGATCCAGGCTTAAATGCTGTTGCGGTTTGCGGGCGAACTAGTGGCAGAGATGTGTGAAGGCAATGGTCCCTGCAGTGTAGGCAGATCCGTCACAAGCTGGCAATTTGATGATTGTTGGGGTCGTAAAGCTTTGTTGCCAACCTCTGGCTTCTGGAAATGCTCCATGTCGCCATAACTCGGTTGACAGCGTTGCTAATGTAGTGCAACTGCCTTGAATGCATGGCATGCTTGACGGCATTGACCCCGGCACTAAGGTGCTTCCTGTCAAACCTTCATAAGCAGTGCCGCTCCACTGGTCTCTTGCGTTGACCCAAAGAACAAGACAACACTCAGTGTTTGAATCCGTAATTCTCATCTCATCTCTTCCAGTGACTCAAGACATGTCACAGGATGATATGTTATTTGCTCGGCAGAGTGGCGATAAATCTTGAGAATGATCTTACCTGCCTCACGTCGGGGTCAGATGAGATCACGGAGGTGGTGATGCAACGGAGGTGATGCAACGGAGGTGATGCACATGGTGGTTCTTAGCGCGAGTTTGCGCTGGTCAGCAGGGTGCATGGTGCGGGTGGCTTGTGTGTACTGTGGCATGAAGTCCCCTAGGCTGAGGGGGTATGCTTATGTGGGTAGGAAAAAGTGTCAAGTGCTGTAGGCCATGTAAACAACAACAACACATAGTTATGTTTGCATCACCACCTGCGTGCATGCGGTGAACTTCAACTCCTACGTGTTACAATGCCTGCACCACAAAACTCGCAGACGCATCATCTCTAAGGACTGTCACCGCGGATTTGATGCGTTCATAACCACACAGTGCAATCAATCTAACTTCACAGGTATGAGACCTAAAGTCACAGCTAAAAAATCACCACGCTCCACTGTCTTCAGTGCAGTGCACAGCTAAGCACATGCGCAGCTGATCCAGCAGCCGGCCAAGGTAGACTACAGTGCAAGCAAAAAAATGCGATAGCCGTTCCATAGTTTGTTTACAACTGATCATTTGAAAAAGGTGGGCTTGGGCCAGCATGCATCAGCCGAACAGTGCGTGCCACCATGGCAGGACCTAGTGATGACTATGGACAATCATTGACTGCACAATTGAGTACAGCACTTCCAAGTGTCTCTGCTGCTCAGTGTCTGCTGCTCTTCATTTTGTGACATGAAAGCTGGAATGGCCAGCCAACACAGCTGGGTTGGACAGACATATGCTTGCCATTGGTCCAGGAGCGCTCAGTTCAGTTCTTCTCAGCGGTCTTTGATGTCTCAGCTGTCTCGCTATCTGTGAGGACTGCGCCAGCTGCAAAGCCAGCGAGCAACCAAATCAGGAAGGGTGTTTTCTCCGCAGCAGTGCTCTGTGCAGCGAATTGCCCCACCCGTGCCAGGATGTTCTCGGAACTTGGGTTGGCAATGTGGTCCTGCAGGCGCACATGCATGCATGCATGCAGCCACATGGAATATGACATGGAAGTAGGCAGCCAAGACCCTGCAGGAACGACGAGATGAATGTGCTGCACCATTGCCCTGTTGCATGGACTGGCAGCACGGCCGGAAAGGCAGGAGGAAAGGTGGCGTTCATGCAATTGGCATGGAAAGGTTTTAGCGATGAAGCGCTGAAGACATTGTGTACACGAGCAGCCACTTGGAACGGCCCCTTTCAGGTGGCCGAGGTGGCCGAGGCTGCCAGTATCTGGTGCATGCTGACAGGTGCGTTCACGGCAAGGGCTTCCAATGCGGGCCGTGTGAATGCAGCAAGAGCCCACTCACAAAAATGTTCTCAATAGGGCCTCGGCCTGTGGTCTGCGCCTGAACCATGAAGCCCAGAAACGCGACCATGGCCAGTCGCCCGTTCTTCACTTCCTTTGTCTTGAGCTCAAACATCTCCCTGTCCGTCTTGCCAAGGTCTGCGAAGGCGACAGGCATAGGAGCGTGGGACGCTGAGATTACCTGCTTGTACAGTGGGCATTATATTTCTTTCATTTTTATTTCGTGGTTATGATTTAATTCATTTACTTATTGCTCTCCACCGGTACTTTGATGCGCTCTCAGTTTGGCCTGCACTTTGTCCACAGGGATTGCTGTGTGTTCTGTTGATGGCAGGAACATCTAGTTGGAGATGCGGTTTGAACAACCTTGCTGCACAGCGGTAGTGAAAGGCTAAGCGTGTAAACGATTGGTACATGGAGAACGCAAGCTACAGTAACGGCCTTGCCCGTGGGACTTTCGATTGGGTTGGTTGCACGTCAGCTGCACATTACACTCACTGGCTATGTTGAAGAACTGGCCACCAGGGTACTTGGCGTCCCCTGACCCGCCCAGCACATTCTCCAGGCCCAGAAAGTACTGCTTTTTCATGGATCCAGGGTTGCGGTAGTCCTGCACAGGGGTGCGAGTGAGGGGCCACAGCATGGTGTTGTTGGAGGCAGCCGCCATAATGTTATACAGCCAGGTCGCAAACTAAGCACAACGCTCGCAACAAAACGGACACACCAAAAGAGGTCGTGTTGGAGTTGCCTCATATACTTAAGTTGAAGCTGCCTCAGGTATCAACTCCAGATCGTTGATGCACACCCATCAAGGCTCAGTGCGTACATCTTTCTAGCAGTCAACAAATCAATAGTCAACAGTCAGCACATGGTGTGGCCGCCGCACTGTGGCGGCACAAGGCACTGGCTGCCAAATGCACGTCCCATGAGGAGCATGCAAGTAAAAAAGCCTAGGAGCAACCAGCAGCAGAAAACGATTATCAAATTAACAAGCGTTTTTGGGGGGGAAGTGGGGTACGGAAATGGGATTGGCGCTGGCCTACACACCTGTAGGCGGCGGAACTCTGCAAAGCCCATGGCGACCATCATAGTCCAAAATAGGGTGTACTGGTCAACCCAGTAGCTGAAGGGGATTTTGCCAAAGAATGGAACAGCCACGCTCGCTCCTGCATACACCACAAGCACAACAGAATGAAGCGGCTGTCTCAGCAGGTTTATGAGCCTGGCATTCATGTGGGGCACCCACTCGCAGCACCACTCGTAAAAGCACTGGTGCAACGTGTGAACACAAGGGGCCCCCTGATGAAATCAATACATACACACACAATTGTACACACCTGTCTTGAAAGCACAACGTCAAGGCTGACGCCTCAGCTCACTGGGCTACGTTCATTGTTTGTGAATTTTATGAACAGCTGTTCCTGAATGCTCACCTTCCGCTGGGTAGAGGCCGCCTGCCACAAACCACGGCAGGCCAGTTGCCTCGGGGATGACGCCGCTGCGAGCCAGCACCTCCGGCGCAATGGCGCCTGCGGCGGCCAGCATGGCCCACCTGCCGTGCACCACCTCTGCGTAGGACAGCCACTTGAGGTTCATGGTGGGGTCCTCTTTCCCGTCAGGCAGGCGCCTGGGGGCGGCCAGGCCCAGTGGGTCCCAACCATAGTCGCCGGGGAGGCTGCAGATACACACGCAAACAAGGCAGATTTTTCCAGCCTTGTTTATTGTCTTGTTTAGGCTGTAGATACAAGTGTTGGCTTGGAGATCGCCTAGCATGTAAACAAGGTAGATACAAAAGGTAAGATGCTTGAAGGTAAGGTAGATGCGTGTGTGTGTACATACCTGAGCCTGTCTACAACGTGCTCAGGCTGTCTTGCAAACGGGGCGGAATGGGGATGGCAGGCCTCAGAAGGTGGAAAGCACACGCATGAACTGAGATCGTGAGATGTTGAGCTCACCTGCCATCCAGGTACTGCAGTGAGCGTTCGTTGGCGAAAAACAGTGGCCTGCCTGCGCGCTGTTGCAACGACCGGCGATCGGGGGTGGGCGCAGGGGCGACGTCGGCCTGCAGGTATTTGTGACAACCGACAAGCATTACTTTGTAGGTAAAGTACGGCTATGTAATGCACGCGCAAACAAAATTTTCCATCCCATCCCATCTCTTCCAATGACGTCCAATGATGGCCAACGTGAGCGCGGGCTCTCAGAACCTGTGCGTCGCACGCCGGGATGCAGAAGCAGGTAGGGTCAGGTGCAGTGCAAGGTTTACCTTTGCCTCGGCTTGTTGAGGAGCAGGCTCAGCATTGGGTGCTGCAACAGGCTCTTGGGTCACCACATCCACGCTGCCCTCGTTTGAGTGCAGCCGGGTGATTTTGAAGATGCCAGGCCCGATGTGCAGCTTGGCGCTTCGTGTGTTCGCTGCTGAGCTGACAGCTGCAGACTTGGGGCCGCTCATCATGGATGCCATGCTGTAAATAACAAGTTGGGCAGCCAACGGTGGGCGATGCAGGTAGAAGTGAGAGCAAGCGCTTATTGTTTACGGCTCCAAGCAACCAGCACAGTCAAGTATTGATTGCGTTGAATGTGTTGATTGATGTATTGATTGTGGGCGTGAGGTGTGCACACTCTGCAGCCGCGTGCACGGCGCCAGCCCGGCGTACGCCAATCTCAAACAGCATCGCGCCTGAGTCATAGGGTCTGAGAAGCGTGTGCGGAAGCAGCTGTGCACAACTGGAGCATACACCTGCATGACATCGCGACGACTTTCATCAGCGAAGCGTTCAATCTTGCTTTGCGACCTTGACCTTTTCCCGTAAAATCTCTCATCGCGATGAGTTTGGACCGTGACAAATGTCCCTCTGGAGACTGCTGATGTCCACTGCCTTCATGTTTGCTGTTGTGCTGGATGCAAGTCTTCAGGTCCGCAGCGTGCGGCATTTGCCAAGTCATGTGAAACCAACGCATTACCGCTGTTTTCAGTACAAGACACAAGAACTGTCCCAGAACTGGCAAACATCTTTCTAATAATAATAACCGACTGATTTGTACCTCACTGCATGGGCCCATCATGGGGTAAGATCATCGGTCATGCACACATGCACGCCAGTCATGCACACAGGACAGTTCGATCAATGCCCGACACGATGAACAGTGATGGCTCTGCAGCGTCAACTTGCAAAGAGCAAGGCCGATCGAAAGTGTTCAAGTCGGCAGCAGCCAGCTGAGCAGAGGCGTCATGACTGACATGTTACCCTTAGTTAGGGCTAATGAGATACGTGCTTTCGATGCAACTCAGGTTGCTACTCAAAGCTCAACCTTCTACCCCACTTCACTCGTATACATGCAACTATGTTTGTCTAGGAAGGCCTTGTTGAAAGGTGACAGCATGTCCTTGTCCACCACCATGCGTTCCGGTGCAAATGGGAGGTCGTTGTGCATGTCATGTAGGTGTTGTGGGTACTGGCCAACACAAGGAGCAATTGTGTATGGCCAACACAAGGAGCACATGCAGCGTCCTTTCCTGGCTTGTCATATTCTGTAAGAAGTTGTCAAGGTTCATCAGTGCTCATTTGAAACTCAGTTGAGGGTCAGTTTATCTTGAGTTTTCAGTGCACATTCACGCGCACCAAATCCTGAATGATGAGCGTTGTCTCATAATGTATTCAAACCATGATGTCTCGTAACGGGCTAGGAATTGTTCACATATTGATTCAAGCCTACATGAATCATCGCTGGAAATCATGCCAATGGTTACCAGAAGTAGCAATTTTGCGAGAAATCACATCAGAAAAACGGCCTAAATCTAAGACCCACCGAGTCACTCGCTATTTAGCAGGTCCTACATTGGTCCCAGTGCAGTTGTTGGAAACTGTCCCAAAACTTTGGCGGCTCCGTCCTGTTTTGCTTTGGGTTGGCCTGCCTTGCCTGCTTTGTTCCCTGCTTTCGTTTGGCTTTCTTGCTCAGGGTAGGCCAGGGCGGTGCCCATTCCGTTCCGTGTCCTCTGGCGGCTTCTCTGGTGTAAATACACACACACATATATATATATATATTATATATATATATATATATATAGAGAGAGAGAGAGAGAGAGAGAGAGAGAGACGGAGAGAGAACTGGCAAACTTGTTTTTTGAGAGCCATGCAACTCAGGCTGCTACTCAAAGCTCAGCCTTCTACCCCACTTCCTCACCAAGCTGAGCAGCCCCATGCACCAACTCCCAAGGCCGTCTGGGTTCTGCCTGTGTTCCCCAAACCACAGCCATGTGCAAGCTAACGATCAAAACCACAAAATAATCAAACCCTTGGATGGGAAGCGCCTCGCCCTGCCTCAACTTTCAGTTTGTTTTACAAGCGTGAAGGGTCAATGCAAAGTGAAGGGTCATTGCATCCCGGATCATAGCTACTCTATGCCTATTCTTGTAGATGAACGGCAACATGAGAACATGCTGTGCATGGTTGCATGCCAGCGTTTTGTATTACAATAGTTGCCAGTCAGGTTGAGTTGCCATGGCACCTGATGGCCTGGATGATGTCCGACACCACACCCGCTGCCGTGACCTCCGCCCCCGCCCCAGGGCCCCTGACGATCAGCGGCTGCTGCTTGTAGCGCTCGGTGGTGAACACTAGCATGTTGTCGGACCCCTGGAGCTGGGCAAACGGGTGCTCCTTCTTGTACCTGAGGGCAAGGCAGGCCAACGAGCGGCACGTCACATCACAACAGCAGTTGATGGAGTAGCACAAGCAACATACGGAACGACTGACGCAGAGCTGATAGAAATGCTGGAAAAAAGAAATGAAAGCACAGCAGCAGCATAAGCCGAAAGAAATGATGAGCTACAGAGCCAAGTGACCATTGCAGTGCACATCATGCAGGTCCGTCACAGCAGTACAGCCCCTTCAGATGTCAGGCCCTTCAGATTGAAGGCTCAGGTGAAATAGAACAGCCAATCAAGGGCGACCTGTGGTGCATCAGTTCGGTGAATTGGGAACTCGTGACGACTGTCAATTTTATTGAACTCAGTGACATCCCCCGTTGCCTGCATGGGACGTATGCCTTCTCATCCAACAGAAGATCAGCGGAGCAATTCATAAGCAGTAATAGCAATGGCGTATCAGAAGTAATCTGCAACATGGTGTAATGACCGTACAGCCAATCCATTTTTTCATCACACTGCATAATCATGAAAAGACAAGCAAGGCAGTGTGTGCAAAGCGAAAACAGCACTCTGATTTTGAAGACAACCCTGGCTCACCAATGACAACTTGCCACACAGCAAAGAAGACAGAGCAGATGATGAGCCGCCGAGTGCACCCGGCCCACACATGTTTCCTTGATGCACTGCTATATACGCCTTGATATCATAGGCACATTGCTTGGACTTGAAGGCACTTATGATCTCGAAAAAGGCTGGCGATGTATGCAGCACAAGTGAAGAGCTTGGCACAACGTCAAATGCTTAACCCCTCAGCACAAACAGTAACAGGTTACCACACGGTTGACAGCTTGTCATCGCGTGCCGAGCTCTGCGCCCACCTGACCAGGGACACTGACGCGGTCCTCTGCTGCATGTCCACGCAGCCCACGTAGCGAATCACCTCACCGGCGGCATCCGCAGCGTCCGCACGTGCTGCCATCTCACCATCAAACTGAAGCAGGCGCAAAATTCAGGCATTGAGCGTTCAAGTGACCCAGTCTCACTCAGCCGGTGGCATCGCAACTTCTAGAATTTGTTGGAATGTCCATAACCATGGGTTACTCAACGCTGCCGAACCACAGTATTTATTCAAAAACACTGGCAGATGTTGAAGCAGATCCGAACTGTGTTCAGAAATGCTGCTCATGCTGCTGAGCACCGCTCACCTCGGGTAATCGATGCATGTGCTGCTCTGCCGTGACCGCCTCTCCCACCAGAGGCGCAGGCACCAGACTGTCCACCTTCAGGGTGTCCAGGGTCACGTCCAGACCGCATGCACGGGCGAGGATGGCCACCTTCCTGGCGACGTCCATGCCTGCATGTGGGGGGAGATGGAGCCATGCAGATGGACGGGCGTGGACGAGGCGAAGGTAGGCTTTGCATGAGCAGGGGAGGCAAGGAGGAGTGCCCACTATAAAATATGGGCGAGTAATTCAGTCAAGCAGTCAGGCAAACAACGTAGCAGGGCAGCGTCATGCAGCATTGGCAACAAGGCTATTTGTGGCTGGCTGCAATCAAATCCAATACGAGAAAATCAATTAAAAATTCAAATCCAAACGGAGGACAGGGTTTGTCCCCACCTGACAGGTCTTCCCTTGGGTCGGGCTCTGTGTACCCCTTGACCTTGGCATCCAGCACCACGGAGGAGAAGGGAACGCCTGAACAGGCAACGTGAGCACACCAAATCCGTTGATGCCTGTATAGGCAATGGCACACCACATCAACCATGTGGGCTTGAGTGTGGCGCCTGCACTCTTTACGTCATCAGTTTCTCAAGTGGGCAGTCATGACATGGCATGGCGGATTTGACCACAGCACCGTCAGCCAAGCTACCTGCCACTGGTTTGAGCTTACAGTGCCGCAGCTGAAGCAACTCCTATCCGATACTGCGGTTTTAACAGTCGTTCATCCTCAACTGCTTGCGACCTAAGGGTTACCCTGGTTCGTTCATACCGTTCTCATGACCTGAGTAGTGTTGCACACACCTGGTTTGTACGTATTGAATATGAATGAGAGTGTCCCTGAAAGTATCCCCTCCACCCGCAGCACTGTGTCGCCCGTCTCCACCAGGGAGCGCAGGGTGCTCAACACAGGCAGGCCCGCGCCAACACTCGCCTGCGGGGTGGAGACACGCGGGTCGTTTGCTGGACTTTCGATGCTGAGTGTGCCTAACTACACACAGACAGCTACCAGTGATGAGGTCGAAGAGTCTTTGCCTCGTAGAGTCCTTGCACCGCTGGAAGTAATTGGAACCCTCTTGTTTGGTAATGCGGCCGATCAGCTGTCCGTTGAACAGCTGATTGAGAATGCTGGGCTCCATTCTGACTGAATAGACACCCTCACACAACCCACTCGTGTTCCTCACCTCCTGCAGGTACTGCCTGCCTGTCTCCTGGCTAAGGTCCTGTACTGCCCGAAACCGCTGCAGGGGACCCGCGCCAAACTTCTTGTTGGGCCTGCATGGCAGCACAAGTGCATAAGTGCATAGTGATGGAAGATCTTGTTGGACCTGCATGGAAGCATACGTGCTCAGGTGCATGGACATGGAGAACCTAATTTTGCCGTAACCAGTCTCTTATGGGAAGCTGGTTTGCACCTACAAGGTCGCTTGGCTAGACCGCTAATCACACTAGACAAGCTGTTACCTTGATGTTTGGCAGCTCAAAACAGCTCCAAACTGCAGAACATATAAACCGAAAAACGTGACCGGGACGTCACCTTGGACTCACGTGACCACATGCAGACCCGCTTGCATCCACGACAGGTACTGCAACAAATGGAAGCCATGCAATGCAGTGTGTGAGAATGGAGCTGATTCAGCAAGCACGAGGTTATAGGCAACGGCAGACTGTTATTCATAGTCAAGGCGGTCATAGCGATCAAGTAAAACGTGCATAACAGTAGCATCTGCACACAGGCAAGATGCGCACAAAAGGTGACGCAGTGCGGACAGCAATGAGCCGTGGACACGAATGCTCAGCTTCACTACTACATGTAGCACGGATGGCGATGCAAGCACACGTCACGTGTTGTTACGCTTGCCTGACTGCACAAACTTCACTTTCATGTTGCCGGCGCAACCGACACTTGGCACCAGGACCTGTCACCGGAGCGGCTGAGTACAGCACCCCTACCCAGTGTGCAAGAGGTGCAAAGAAAGGCTTTTTTGTATGTATTTGTTTGTTTTTCACTCACAGCATCAGGTGCTGCTTCCGAAGCGGTGCAATCCACCACCACTCCACAAGCTCGTGTACCGCTGGTTTCACTCGCGGCCACACTGCACTGCTGCAGCTGGGCGCCAAACTCCACAAGGTTCAAATCCTGGGCCTGCGCATGGACCTTACAATCACGGGTTCATACGCAATAATGAGTTTTCCCACCCAAATGACCGTCTCTATTTTGCTGGCTATGCCATCAAGATACTGCCCTTCCTGCCTGAAAGTTGCTGACTGGAGCAGCAAGTATGTGTACTGATATGGAGAGACTGCATCAACGTGCCCACGTTCAATCCGCAGGCAGGCCTGCTGCTAATGTGCCCACCTGAGCAAGTGCTTCCTTCCATAGTTGAGGATTCACTCCCTGGTCAGACACCAGCATAGTCTTGGAGTTGGTGACGCCAATCACACGGATGGATGCCTGCAGAACAGGCTGAAGGGCTGCTGCCTGCTCTTGAAGGATCCTGAGAACCGTGCTGCCAATCAGTCCAGTTCCACCAACAATGCCGACCAGGACAGGCCGCATTCTTGGTTGGTGATGGAATCTGCGCACTGGATGGCAGTTGGCAAGGTCGGTGATTGAGGGCTCAGAGCTATGATCCAGACCGAGATTGGAATGCAAGATAGCACAGACAACTTGATTTTGCTGTGGCTGGGCATCCAGCTTGGGCTGAGTGGCAGATCAGAAGAGTCCGTTGGAAACGTGCAAGATAGTTGAACGATGCATGCAGCCCCGGTTCCTTGGCCATTGCAGCTCCAGCTTCTTAACCTGGTACATGACGTGCTGAGCATCAACAAGAGGAAGAACAACGCCTCGTTGATTGGACAGGTTCACTTGCCCAGACACGGATTTCGTGAGGTGACGCCCCAGCGCTGCAGGCGGGCGACATGACGGCACAAGAGGAGGAAATAGACCGCCATGTGATTAAGAAGTATGACATCCAAGCCAAGCTTGGCAAGGGGGTGAGTGCATACAATAGTCGCATACGCGACAGCTGAGGTAAAGCACACTGCGCGAGACTGCAGCCCTTACTCGCCAACCTTTGAATGCGACGGCAAAAGCAGCACGATACACAGACGCAGTGGTCAACCAAGATTTGTGCGACTGGGGCACTTTGGTTGCAGGCGTACGGCGTGGTGTGGAAAGCTGCTGACAGGAAGACCAGAGAAGTGGTAGCGTTAAAGAAGATTTTCGACGCATTCCAAAATGCCACAGATGCACAAGTGCGTGCTGGGCGAATCCAAATAACTTTGGAGGCTCGTCCAAGGTCCAAACTCCAGTTTCTTGAAGCTGCCTTTCCTTGGCTGCCACTTGCAGAGGACGTTTCGTGAGGTCATGTTTCTTCAAGACCTCAACCAGCACGACAACATCATTAAGTAAGAGGAGCTTCAACAGCACAACAGGCAGACAGTCATATGACCCCATGCATCTCACAGCTTGCCCATGGCCATTCACCGCAGGTTGTGCAACGTTTTGAAAGCAGAGAACGACAAGGACTTGTACTTGATCTTCGAGTACATGGAGACAGACCTGCATGCAGTCATCAGGGCCAACATTTTGGAAGACGTCCACAAACAGTACATCATGTATCAGCTGTTCAAGGCACTCTTATACATGCATACGGGGGAGCTCCTACACAGAGACATCAAAGTGAGCCACAGGACCAGAGCATGCCCAGTCAGCACTGTGACAGCTGTCTTTCCCCATGTAACCTGCACAGCGCAAGGACAGCACATGCACGGACCTGAGCCATGCTGTGCCTGGCCATGCATCGACATGCAGACACCATGCATCATTCCCGCACGTGTCTGTCAACACCCACATCAACTGCGCTAACAGCTGCCTGCATGCCATGCTCCAGCGCATTCTCAACATCTTCGTCCATTCAAACGACACAATCCAAAGCTTTGGGAACGTCTCCAGTTCTAAGCCTGCATGCGTCATGTGGGCACATATGTGACCCTGGCAACCTGAATTGAGCACCTGGCAACCAGACCTGATTTGTTGGTGCCTGTGTACAGCCAAGCAATTTGCTCTTGAACAGCGACTGTCAAGTGAAGCTTGCTGACTTTGGCCTGGCCCGGTCCGTCTCCCAACTCAACGCAAGCGAGGGCAACAATCCCATCCTCACGGACTACGTAGCCACTCGTTGGTACAGAGCGCCTGAGATCCTGCTGGGCTCAACCAAGTACACCTTTGGGGTTGACATGTGGTCTAGCGGTGCGTCTAGCATGGCATTGTATCAGCGATCCCACACAGGAAAGCACAGGCGGGACCGTGGAGGTCCCAAGCACCAACTCAATATCGCCAAGCAGGAAAGGAGGTAGATTGGGGCTTGCGTGGCCTAAGAGATAACCGCTTGTGTATGTTAGGCATATGCCAGGCTGGAAACGTTTGTTGTAATGTTGGACTCACTAACCTGTTTGTCAGGCTTGTTCACATCATGCGCTTTGGATGCCTGTGCAGGATGCATCCTAGGCGAGCTGCTCCTCGGCAAGCCCATCTTCCCAGGCACCAGCACCATGAATCAGCTAGACCGCATTATGGAGGTGCGTGCCGTGCAGCGGTATTCACGCTCCATTAAGCAGTCAGCGGATGAGAAAACCAAGCAGTCCATGCTTTACATAATTAATAGCACCATTATTGTCACGGGCTGGCGAAACAAGCCAGCTTAATATCAACAACAATAAGAAATTAAAACATAGTAACGATAATAACACATAATAACGATTGCCGGGTTGCTTGCTGTGCAGGTGACCGGGCGGCCCATTCCCGAGGACATCGACGCCATCGACTCGCCCTTTGCGCCCACCATGATGGAGAGCTGCACTGTGTCCGCGCCCAAGAAGATGAGCGACATGTTCCCCAACGCATCACCGGACGCACTGGACCTGCTCAAGTGGGTGACTGTTGCTGATGGCAGAGCAAACACTGGTTCACCGTTTATTTTGTCACTATTTACCTTGAGTTCACAGGGCGGAAAAGCGCCTGCATGCAAATCGCAGGATTGGACAGGAAAGTCAACGAATGGCTAGACAGGCAGGCACCCTTGGAGTGTTCCAAACACAAGTTGACCCAAAACATGTCTGGGATGACCTCTGCATTGGTTCTCTGCTTTGCCCCTCGCCAGCGCTCGCTGCTGCTGACAGCGGCTGTGCTCATGGTCACGCACGTGACATCAGCAGTTGGCAAATGGCCTGCCCTGCTGCAGGAAGCTGCCATGGTTGTGTTCATCATTCAACAGGTAGCATATCACCTGGCTGGCACTTGTCCTGCTGCAGGAAGCTGCCATGGTTGTGTTCATCATTCAACAAGTAGCATATGACCTGGCTGCCACTTGTCCTGCTGCAGAAAGCTGCTTGTGTTCAACCCCAACAAGCGCCTCAGAGTTGAGGAGGCGTTGGCCCACCCTTACGTGGCCCAGTTCCATGACGCCACACAGGAGCCCAAGTGCCCCAAGGTCATCGTCCTGCCCATCAGTGACAACACCAAGTACACAGTGCAGGAATACAGGTGGGCCACGGCAAGGCCACGTGTGTATCTGCTGTTGCTGGGGTTAACGTTGACTGTACATACAGTCCAGGAAGGACTACTCTGAAGGTGCAAGACAAAGGCAAGGCAAGGCCACGTGGGTGTCAGGAGGGTCAGGGACGGGAAGACGAGAAACAACGAACGCAGCCTTCAGAGGCCAGGGCATGTGACGTGTCCATCATCTTTAGGGTTGTGCCATGGCGCATCAGTATCGAAACTTGATACGTATCAGATAGTGCTTTGATACACTTTGGCACAACCCTTTGTTGCTGTTTCACAAGCCCAGGGGGTAAAACAGATTACTGACGACCTACAGGTGAGAAGTGGTGGACAATGGTGTACGCTGCATGCCCACAGGGACCGGTTGTACGGTGAGATCCTGAAGAAGAAGAAAGACATGCAGCGGCTGCTTCGCGAAAAGGAGGCGTGGCGTGGCATGGCGCCCAGCCGGGCTGCAGCGGACAGGAACGACGCCATGCATGCGCAACACCCAGCGCGCCGGTCGTTTGACCAGAACTCTAACGCCAGCAACAGCGGGAGACAGAACGTACCTGGGCACCATGCGGTGCACAGGAAATGATCGTGGCATGTGGTGTCCTGACCGGGACAAGGATCATGGCATGTGGTGGTCTGCACATGATTGGCACAGACTGCAGCGGGATACCAAGCATCCTTGCGCATGTTGAGATTGCACGAGCGTTGTGCTGTGGGTCTGTACCGGCCTCTCACTGTATGCCAGCACGTTAGTCTGCGCCTTCTTAGCACGAGCCGGCATGTCACTGTGCATGTGCGTGCTAGCGCATTGCAGAAAGCATAACATGTGCTGCCATGCCATGACCTGCACAACAGGCGTCACACACAATTCATGCAGCAGTACCATGCCATGCACCAGGGCACAAGCACATGCCTAAGGTTGCAACGTGTTGGTACTATCATCGTAGGGGTACTTACATTAAGAGGCAGGGGTGGGACACAGTGATCAAGCGCCATGTCGAGCGGCTGACACTCAATACAGGTTTGACATTGTGACCAAAGACTTCTTTTGGTAGAGGCTTTTAAAGGTGATTTGATCTGCAACCTTGACAGCATGGGGGCCAGGGAGGGCTGAACATGTCATGTGATTTGCGTGAATTCCCTGACTTGACTACAGATGTGGGCCTTGCAGATTGACCAACTTAGGCGGTCTTCAGTTAGACTACGTGTGCAATGCGTGGCCTTTGCCTACTGTTCTTGATGTTTTGATTTTTGCTTTTGGGCCGTTTGTGAGTGATGCAGGCGGCCACCTTGCCACGCCATTTTGCGTATTGTGACTTGCCAGGCCCGAGGAACAGCTAGTCACGCTGCATAAGCCTGACAAGATTGCCTCGGAGGGCTTGTCAGGCCTTGACTCTTGTGTGCGTGTTTTGTGAGAAAGAAGGCCCATCTTGGCTCCATGTGCGCAGGTTTTAGCTCCACTATAGGCTATAACGTGCGCGTGTGTTCATGCTATACTCCTGTCCACGGTGGCGTCGTGCTAAGCCGTGCGCCAATAGCAATGTCAAAATCACAGCTGTGCAGTGTGTGTTTTCACGACTATGGCACCCAGCAGCCATGTTAAGGAATCTGAAAGACTAGTGCAGTAGCCCGTGCTTCGCGCGTGGCGATTCAGAATAGAAAGGACAGAAAAAGCTGGAAAATGCTTGCCAATGGGACAATACTGAGTGCATGAGGGCTTCTGCATGTACCTGCTGCTGCATGCATTGTTGTCGATCTGCATGCATGGGCCTGCCAGTGGTTGTCATGGGCGCCCGTCTGCATGCGTTGTCTGTTCTTGCATGCATGTTCTAGTGCAGATATCCCTCTTACACTCGTGACAATAAGACGAACAGAACCCGTGACAATGCTGGCCAATGCGATGCTGCAGGGTGGCATGCTGACATGCATGGGTCTGCATCTGAGTGCATGAGCCTGTGCATGGGCCTGCTGCCGCATGCATTGTTCGTGGCCTGCATGCAGAGGCCTGCCTTGGAGTAGCCCGTGCTTGCATGCATGACAGGTCAACATCTGTAGGGGTGGCTCGGTGCATGGCCCGTGAGTGAGTGCAACGATACATGCATGAGCCTGCCACTGTATGCTGGGCCCGTATCTGAATGCATGGGCCTGCCACTGCATGCTGCGCCCGTACCTGAATGCATGAGCTTGTAGCTAATTGCAGCTAATGATCATGTCTCTGCATGCATGGTCCTTCGATGGGCCTGCCACTGCATGAGAATGCAAGCATGATGGATGGCCAGTGTCTGCATTGCACAGCTGCATGCTTGAACCAACTTGTTGAGTTTATGGGGCTGAGGCCAGCGCGTCTTGTTGGCCTGCGAAGTATTGTCCGACGGCAGCCCGGACTCAGCCCGGTCATGATGGCAGGGTGGATGCGCAGTCGCATGATTAAGCAGCCGAACGAATGAATTGCATCGCCTACTACCAATTGCTGTTGCTGCTTGCCCATGGCGTACACATCGACACACACGTTTCAAACTTGGGCACGTGTCAGGCCGCGGGTTTGACCTGTACCGTGCGTACATTGTCGCATTACGGCGATGCAGAACGCTTAGGCATGCTGAAGTGCAGCATTTCAATCCATCGCCGGGCCTCCGCCATGGCTTTGACCTGTGCCGCGAGAAGTCCTAGTTGCAAGTTTGACGTCAGAGTTTTCCGGGGGTTTCTGCCACGACACGTTTGTCATACGGGTCCTTCTGCCTCCTGCCATGCAAGAAAAAGTGCCCGTTGATCTGTTCATGTGTGAGAAATGGCTTCCGAGGCCCGATTTTAGGGTCTGACCCCCTCCGCTTGCCGGGGTGCTGTTCCTCGGCCCCCGCACCCACCAAATCCAGCCCTGAAGATATGTGCATGTAGCTGACATCCAGGAGCATCTTTTCCGCCAAGTTCGGCTGCATGCAACCCAGGTTCACCCACCATGCCCCCTGGACATGCCGTTTCTGGCCAAACTTCGCACGTTTTCACCATGACCCCGAGTTTCCCAGGCCAAACCGAGTAGAATATGTCATTTACCCCGACCCAACCCAGCCCCATATTTGTTTCAAGAGTGAGGTTGCACAACACTCTTTGGTTTATGGTATTGACCAGTGCAGTAGCCCGTGCTTCGCCCGTGACATTAAGGCAAACAGAGCCCATGAAAATAAGATTTGCGATTTTCATTGCGCAGATACTTTTCGTTTATGGTATTGATTGATATGGAACACCATCGTGTACAGCTTCCTGCAACTGGCATGTCGTGCTGTTGCTTTAGCCAAGCGTCTGCGGACCGTTCAATGCTGGGACCGACATGAGCCGTGTCAATCCAAAGATGGGCTGTTGGCTGCGGGTGCAACTGCATGTGCAATCAGGCCTGCTGAAGTCCAACATTAGAATTGAATTTGCATGGCCAACTTTGACTGTCCGTTGACCAGAGTCATGAGTCGCCTTTGCCAATGGCTGCCAGTGTAATGTCACGCCTTACTCGTGCATGCAAGGCCTGCCCGTGGGGATACCAGCCCAATAGAATCAAAAACGACTGGTTGTCAGAAACGACCAATCCTTGGACGGGTGCGAGCGAGTTTGGCATCCAGCGCACCGCGCAACGGCTAATAAGTGTACTGTAATCAGTGCCCGCGATCTGCCAACGAGTTCGCGGTCATCACAGGCCAAGGCCTTCCACACAGCACCACCCGGTAACACACACTTTTGTCTTTGATTGCACCCTCACCTCTGGACTAGACAAGCACATGTCAGCATTGGCGCTTCAACGGCTTGGTGAGGAGCGCAAAAACTTCAGGTACAGGTGGCTACACCTGATGCCAACATAAGCAACAGTGCACAACCCTGACACCTTTTCATTCCTTGGTGGTGCTGCAGAAGAGACCGGCCTTTTGGTTTTTCAGGTGGGAGCAGCATCTGTCCAAGGGGTTGGGGTTCATCTAAACCTTGGGCAGCACATGTTAGCATTGGCTTGGGCAGTTGACTCAGGACGCCACAGAGGCGTCATGAACTCAGAAGCGCTTCACATGTGACATGCGGTGGACATGCTTTGAGGCTTCAGCCGCTGGACCACCATGCAACCGAGCAATGCCGTACAGAAGGGAAACAGCCAGTGCCTGCAGTGGCAACCCAGCAGCTAACGCAGCGTGCTGTATGTACCAGTGCCCTCAATCAGAACAACCATACGCTGCGTGCCTGTCTTGATGTCTGCGTATGAACATGCACTAGGAGGCACGTCGTTTTACCGTGTTTTACCATGTTTTACCGTGAATGTCATGTTGTTCTTCTTGTTGCGGGGAAAAGATGCCGTCAGCACCCACTGGCATGGACTAAATGGATTGTAGACTTGACCATTAAATCCCAGGCTCGCCAGAATCCAGAGCAAGCAGGTGGCGAGCAGAATCCTGGCACAACATTGACGTACACACAAGCACAAGCCTGACATGACGTTGACGTGCTCATGTTGACCTATGTTGACGCCATGCAGCAAAGCCAAGCACGCGGGAAGACGGCAGTGTCGACCTGTTCAATTGGAAGTGTATAGTTCCAGGCAAAGAAGGAACCTACTGTGAAGGTGGAAAGTTTCCCGTCACCATTGCATTCCCAAAGTAAGTTGCACCATGTGAAAGTTATTTGTCAGTTGTTTGGTTCTACGGTTGCTTTTCCGTCAGTGCAGTGAGCTGGCACTTAGTTGAAGGCTGATGCAGTTTGGTTCGTGGGCTTCCGCCGCATACCAAAGAGGTAACCAGCAAAAAAAGAAGTTTGTCAGTTCTGGGACAACTTATGGATGGTGTCACTGGTTGAGATGTGTGTTGGGTTGCTCAATTTTAATGTGGTGTGAGACTGAGATGTGGCGGTGGAGTGTGAAATGGTAGACGGCAGGGTGCTGCCAGAATTGGGACAACTTGGTGTGTTCTGCCAACGGTGTGAATACTCTGAGTGAACATGCAGCTGATTCAGTGTGGTGTAAGACTGGGGTGTGGTGTTGAGGGGTTGGATGGTACACGTGTGTGGGGTGTGGGTGGGTGCTAAGAACTATGGCATAGTAGGACAGCACCTCAGCAACCATGATATATGTACACTAGTATGCATGCATGAGTGCCAATCAGCCACTCACAATCACCCTGCCAGGCTGCTATGGACGGAGTGTGTGCTAACTAACATGATCTTGTGCTGCAGTGATGATGTACAACGTTCAGAAGCAAACACGTAGGAGCAGCCTGTCCAGAGCAAACATGCATCAGTGCTGTGTAAAGAGTGTGTGCTGCTGCATGATCTTGTCCTGCATGCGTACCAATGAGACACTCACACTGAGGCTGCTGTGAATTCAGTGTATGTTTGAACCAAACTGTGTATGCTTGCACCCAGGCTGCCATGTGTTGAGTAGTGTGTATTGAGTGTGTGCTAACGTGGTCTTGTGCTGCAGTGACTTTCCAGCCATTCCACCTGTCGTCTATCTCCCAAAGAACTTTCTCCATGTCAACGTCTTCCCATCAGGGGCAGTATGGTGAGCCGAGCAAACAGCCAGCATGCATGCATGCATGCATGCACCCAGCCAGCAACAGTGCAGGCACAAAGAGCAACAGAAGCACGGTGATTGGCTGATCACACAAATCGACCTGCTAGTCTCCCAACATGCGTGTTTACTTGTCCAGTCAGGCGTGGCCTGACATCTCTCAATTGTCTAAACTATCATCGACGTTGCCGCCATGATGACATCATCTTCACCATTGTCAGTCTTGTTGCTTACTGTGGTTTTGCAGCGTGCAGTGCTGCGAATCAAACAGTCGGGCGCTTGCCATTTACGTATCATCCTGACTCGTGTTTGCACATGGTCACCACCTCCCATGCATGCAGTTTATCCATCTTGAAAACGGACATACCAGAGGTACGCCGCTTAAGGCATGCAATGATCAGCACAGCGAACCCTCCCACCAACACGCGGTGCATACATGCTATCATGATAGCACAGGGCAGTCACAGGCCTACCCAGCAGAGTACACTGGTCTACAGTGCTGAAGCAATCAAGCAAGCGTTAACCGCAAGGTAGCCATCGCATTTGAAAAGTTTAGCTGTAACTGAAGCAATCCGTTCTCAAAGCTTGCTGATGACAGTACACCTGCCATGGCTCGGTTCAGTGGCCTGGAGCCAGACATTGCAATTGAATGCTTGTGTGAGTCAAGTGCTCTACCTTGTAACAGCGATGATGACACAGCAACTGAACTGTCAAGCTGCCCACCCCCCTTGATGCCAACCTGCCTTGCCCGGTATCTGTGCTCACATTCCTATCGTGCTCCTGTTGCTTGCCTTGCAGCACTTGGCCAAGGTGTCAGGGGCCGATGCGTGGAAGCCCAGTGTTTCAATCAAGCAGATTCTCTTGAGCATACAGGTATGCAGCTATTCTATTGTGCACATGTGCATCATGTTCATCATTTGCCAGCCATGCAGGAGCGATGTGAAACAGCAATGGCAAAAGTGTTGAGTGTTGCATCTGGGCCTGAATTATGGACTGCACGCCTTTTTTCATAGCTTCAAACTATCACTTCCTCTTCCTTGCTTTGCCATGTGCAGGAGCTGCTTCACAATCCTTTTTTTGGCAGTGTGGCAAACAGTGTGGTGAGCGCATGGGGTTACACATAGCAAACCCAACTTGTGCGTTGTCACGTGCCATCAGATTGAGCAACAAGATCTCAACAGATGAAAGCAAACACTAAGGGTTCTGTAGTTAGCTTGTGTGCAAGGGGTTTGTACTTCATAGTACAATTGCTTGACTCAAGAAGAGGCAGTGCCCCACGTCACCCTGTCCAGCACCATACCGTCTGCCAAATGGTCTGCGCTCATCATTGCAAACAGTAAGTTTCTCACCCTCAGCTTTCCTCTCGAACGTTTCCGCCAAGTTCTATCCTCCTCCTCGCGTGGTTTGCTGTTGCTGCTGTCCTGTTTCAGGCATACAACCTTAAAACCAATCAAGGCCTGGCGGCGTATGAACGCAAGATGCGGGAGCAGACCAAGCAGTACGCAGGGGACGCTGATGACGAATGATAGACTGTTGATGAATGACCGATCATGAATGAACAACAGACAGTGACCAGCAGCACGCACGTGGCTGACTGGCTGCCACCAGGCACGGTCGGCTCTCACACCAGTGGTGCCAGCATCAAGGGGCTTGATGGCAGGGGCATGGCACACGGGAATTAAGTGTGACTGTGAGCCAAGGCTTTGTGACTAGCTAGCCACTGCCGCTGGTGCTCCCATCCCTGATGGTGCCATGCTCCATGATTGCCTGTGGATTGTGATGGCATAGAGCCGACAACAATGGTTGATAGTCCACCAGCGCAATAGCCTGCATAGCACTCCTTAGTCGGAAGCGAATGACACATTTTGCAATCGGCAAGCGCTGCCTCTTGCGGTTGCTGCGGCTGCTGCAGAATCGCACCTCACAACTGTATAGGGTTGCTGTGGCACCTCTTTAGCAAAGCTTTGTGAACACCCCTAAACGTGAGCAGGAATGCAAACAACCCAAGCACGCGCAATTCCAATCGCAACTGAAGTGGAGGGACCATTGGCATGTTTGCACTGACATTGCTTGCGCTGCTAAGAAAAGCAGTACATGGTCCTGTAGCAGCAGGCACCTTCCATGTCTGTTTGGCTTTACTGTGCTGCAGACAGTAACCGTGATTGAGGATTGCAGCATCGGCAACACGGCGTTGAAGCCCACTGTTAGTTGGGACATGCAGCTTTGCATCTATGCTGACCGAAGGCTAGGTGAATGCCCTGGTTTACTTATGTAGCCATCCGAAATACATGGCCCTACTCCTACATGAATGCGTTCTCTGGTCAATGCCAGCTTTGGACGTCGAGCCACCCTAGCACTCAGTTTGCTGCTTGAGGTTTTGTGCCTTCTGGAGTTCTTGTAGTGGTTCTGTTGCTTCGTTTATTGCTCAGCACCGTGGCCATGCTGAGTTTGTTTGCTTCCTTTGGCTGTGAAATCTCCTGAGAACAGGCAACCCAAGCTGCTAAGGACAATCTGGCATGTGTTATCCATGCAGGTGGCAAGCGCAGCTTCCGGATGGCAAAAGTTCCTGCCATGTAGAGTTAAGCTACCTTGCTAACATGAGCTGTTTTGGCAACAGCAAGAATTCATCATCAAGGGTGTGACTTGTGCATACCTGCCTGCAGCGTCTAGACCAGTACATTGACGTTTTACCATGGCAACCTGAAACTGCCGTATGGGAGGTGCTGCACGTGGAATTGCGAGTCATTGTATTGATGGCCATGCCATTCTTTACTGTGTCTTCCTGAAAAAGATTCAGTTAAGACACGTGGGATTAGTCACATGCGGACGAACCTGGACACTGGTACCAATGTCAATGCTAGACCCTGAGTTCAGCTACGTCTATGTTATACTAACAGCATTATACCAACATCACATCACCAGGCCATTTCTTTGCAGCAGCTGCTGCACAAAGAGGTTTATGTTCACCAAACCAAGGAGGTGCCAAGATGCTGACCACAGATCCTTCTCACGAGCCTGCGCTCGTACACTCGCCCGTTCACATACATGGCACACACTGCCACCTTACAAATACATACAAGTATGCCACATAATTGCTTGGTTGTCAGCTTTGCAGTGGTCCTGCCCTCGATGACACCTGAAAGCCCAGCCTGACGGCGCGCTTGAATGAACGAGGAAATAAAAGAATGTTTGCCAGTTCTGGGACAGTTTCTTGACACATGCTGGTCCCTCCGGGCCGGATGCCCGCCACCATGTGAATATGTCATCAGACACAGACATGTACACAAGAGACATGTACACAAGAGACATGTACACAAGAGACAGCAAACCGGGGAGAACAGCCAGGGAGACGTATATTGGAAGGGCATTTGCCAGGGAGAACAGCCAGGGAGACTTATATATTGCGCGTATACGTATGCGCGTATTTATTTTTTATTTTATGGCACACCCAAACGGGTTGCATTGGCTATAGGGATAGCATTTCTTCAGTCAAATGTGTTGCTTCGCCTTTCTGCGGTCAATATCTGAAATCCGTCCATGACGCGGATTGACGAGTCTCTGTAGACACAAGATACAGAATGAAGTGTCACAGTGTCCAAGGCAGACACGGACACAGCATTGGTGGACGGAGAACAGCAGATGCAATTCCCACATGCACCTCCATTGTCAGAGGGACATGCACCCCCAAAGAGAAACAGGCTGTGGGGCGTCTACGCGCGCAGCACATGAGCATGCTGCAGAGAGTCAGGCAACTGGAGCACTTACATGAGGTGGCGACTTACTTTACCGGGTTCTGAGGCCTAGACCCTGGCTGGACGTGTACCAGTTCATACATCAACAACACACTTCAGTCCCACACCACACTGTTGCAGACGGAATACTAACCATCTCAGGCGTCCACAGTACAATGCACTGAATGCCCCCTTCCCCCTGTTGTCACACTGTCTCCAGGTCTTGAAAATTGTCCCAGAACTGACAGACAAAGTTTCCCTGCAGTTCAAAGTTTACATAGCATTTGTCCGCATGTGGTCCGTATGGTGGCCGCGGGCCATGTCGCGCGTCGTTTCGCGGGGAGGGTGTTGTCGCGGGGGGTGTCGCGATGTATGAAATACATTGCGTTATGTCCGGCAGCCCTTTTTCGTGTGTTCGCATTCTGGACTCGACCGGCATCAGCCTTCTTAACTTTACTTCTCTTTGATGTTGACTCTTCGCTAGTTGCAGTGCAATGAAGGGCAGCACAGGCAACGTGCGGCTTGCCATTTTCGTATGCGTGGCTGCAGCTCTGATTACAAGGTCGCACGCCCAATGCACGCTCCAGCCACCTGCCTTGTCTGATACAGAGTTGTCAACAATCTGTGCAACCGACCCAGCGTACTCCAGCCCGGCCTGCTCAATTCACCGGCTCTGCTCTGACGCTACATTAACACCAGCCATCTTCCCTCAGCTGTGCAACACAACTCGGGTGGCAAGCTCACTCTGCCTTGATGACGCAAACATTGTGGCGACCGTGCCACAGTGTGCCAGGTAAGGGAGACTTGCCCCAGAATTCCAAACATACTCCATACGGTATGCCCAAAACATACTGCATACTGTACGCCCAAGGACTCTAATCAGCATTGCCCGTTGTCAGCCGGTGTGATGAGTCCGACAGGCCGGCCTGCAATCAGTGATCCAATCGCCTTGTTGCTGAAACTGCAATTACTAATCGACTAATTACTAAGCGCTGGTGCACGCCAGGCTGCTCCTGCGTGTCTGCTGTCCCTCAGCACACCATCAGATCCACTGCCTACCCTCACTAACCCTTGCCTTGCCTGGGTGCAGTTTTGCCGCGGCGAGGAACACAGCCCTCAGTGCTGACTGCGTGCAGTCACTGGGCATTTTCAGCGTTCGCAGCACACAGACGACCCGGACTGTAAGTGGACAGCTTGGTCAGCCATGCTCAGCCCAGCCATATGCATGGGCCTCGGCCAACCTTGAGCATGGGCCTCAGCCAACCTTGAGCATGGGCCTCAGCCAACCTTGAGCATGGGCCTCAGCCAACCTTGTGAAACAGGTTGTTGCCACATTCAGCTTGTCACAACCTTGCCCTTTGCATGCAGGCTGCAGTTACCAACTGTGTAGACATGGGAGAACCACCTATCATGGCAGGGTGCGACACATGCGGCCAGGCCTCATGTCGAGATCCCCTAGGTATGGGAAATTCATCCAGCACTGGTCTTGATCAACTGGCGGAGGAGGCAATGTCGCAGTTACTCATTGGCCATCATAGCACAGCAGCGGTGCACCCTCCGCTAGCCGTTGCTGCTGCGACCATGGCGTGATGTGGTACTGTGCGCAGACAGTGACTGCAGCAAAACACCGGCAAAGCTAGTGGCACAGCACTATTGATGACACAGCACTGGCGACCACAGCAACGGATGCAGGCAACAGCGGTGGTGGCAGATGCTGGGTCAGCGGAAGCAGTCACCACACAAGACCCAGTTACAGTCAGCAGCAGACCAGTTACAGTGTAGCGGCAGCTGGCTGATGTCATGAGCAGGCTAGAGCAACGAGTAGTGGCAGACCTGCTCAAATCATGACAGCCATGCGTCTTGAAACAGCCAATGCAAGAAAAGGAAGCCGTCTCCGGAACCAATCACGGTAAATAACTGCAAGTATCCTGAACAAGCCCTTGCGCTTGCCTGCGCCTGCTTTGCAGTGGCTCTGGGCCGGGGCTGCGCGGACATGCGGATGTCGCAGTGCACGCAAATGGTGCAGTTCTGCAACCAGGACGCCAACGTTGGCGGCTACGGCCGCGGGGCAGCTGCCATCTGCATCCTGCCTGCTGCCAGCGAAGGCATCATAGCTCCACCTCGCGCCGCTGCGCCGCCACCCCCTTCTCCATCACCATCTCCAGCTGCAGTTTCACCTTCGCCCGTGGTGCAAGCCTCATCCCCCCCACTGGCCGCTGTCTCCCCCAGTCCTGGCCCCGCCCCTGTCCCTTCCCCCTTGCCAAGCCCAATGATGATGGCAACGATGCCCCCAGGCCACGATCATAACCCTGGCCAATCACCGCCAAGCGTGGTCAGCGAAGCGGCCAAGGATGGCTGCATAACCAACCCGTCGACGCCCAACTGTGCGAACTTCATGTACCCCACTGCCAGCATCAATGCGGATATTGCCTCGCTGTGCTCCTCCATGCCCGATATGCCTGGCTGCAGCATCGTGCAGGCTTGCAAGGTGAAGGCAGGGGCGTGTGGATGATGTGCGTCCACTGGTTTGTGTCGTGGTGCTCACAGGCAGCCTATGCTGCATCCCTCGCAATTGCAGCAGTCCGTACCTATTGCCTGGTGCAGAACAAGTTAATGATTAGATTACAAGAAGAAGATTGTTGGTTTGTATCTTTTGCACCTATTGGCAGCCTTCTGCTCCATGAGCCCATGGCAACGCACCTGTTCCTGGATCAGCGCAGACAGTCTACAAGTGTCAGTGGCAGCCACTCCTTGTGGCATTCACCAGAGAGTCAGAGCTGCTCCTGCAGGGGGGAAGAGTGTGCTGTCACCTTGCCTTGGCGGCTGATCACACTGCGCTGCCTAACTGCGCAGGACGGCCACATCAGCCCATTGAGCCAGTGGTGTGCGCCCTTCACGCTCCTGGCCACGCTCTGCATTGACATGCCCACCATGCCTGGCTGCACCAACGCTTACATCCCCATGTGCAAGGCTGGCACACAGATTCAGCAGTGCGCTAAATACCCAGCCATTCCCCAGTAAGTGACACAACACTGCCCAGCAGTCAACTTGCCCTGAGTGAGTGCAGGGGCACTGCATGAATCGTGCAGCATCGGTCAGCCACCACGACCAAGGTCATCCTGTCTGCACTGGTACGGTCATGTCTGCACTAGTACACGCGCTCAGCATGGACTAAGTTGCATATGATGGCATGCCTCAAAGGCAAATGTCTTCCAGATGCAGGCAAGTTCTTGCACACACATGCCACATCAAAAAAAGGTGTTTGCCAGTTCTGGGACAATTGATGGGAACGCTATTGGTAGTGTGTGTTTGTATCGCCCATATGCTTCATGACTTGTGGACAATGACATCCTTCCAGTGCTGGCGCATGCTCTTGGACTGCAAGTCCTTGGGATTGAAGGCAATGGCGGTCTTGGAAGTACACCTTTCGCCTGAGCACCTGTGGGCTGGGATTCATTGGCCAGTATGCTTGCACTGTTTTGTTCTACAACGCTCTTGTCTCAGAACTGAATTGTCCCAGAACTGGCCCACATCTTGTGTCAAATGCGCTGCTCAATAGGGCATCAGAGGATGCAGAGACTTGCAATGCTGCTGTTCCATTCCAAACGGCATCCAAGTGCCTGCAAGGCCTGCCTAAACTTGTCACATGCATGGCTGGTAACCGATATCGACGTTCCTTGCCGTACGATTTTGCTCTGCATGTGGTTTTGTTTGTTGCAGGACCCCCACTTGGAACACCAGCCGCACTGCTGTCTTCCAGATGTGCGCAGACCACAGCATGCCAGACTGCGAAAAGTGCAGCAGGGTGAGAAGCAGGTCTAAACATGCAGGGCTATGTATGGCTTTCCTGACCGCCAGCTGAATTGCCCAACGGAATGCGTGCATAGAATGCAGCTCTTCATGTTCGTTTCTTAACCACCCTAACGCAAACTAATTGCTGCGTTTGCACTTGCTGCAATCAGGGTTGTTTCATACTGTTGCGACCAGTGCATGGTGACTTACACATGGCTCAACCGGGGCCCAGCCCACCAATGCAACAAGCAAGGAAACGGTCCTTTGTAGACACGCAAACAAGCCGCTGCCTTAGCTAGCCAATCATTTGCAGATCCTTGCATCATCCTCACTGCAGCTGTTGTCCTGTGGCATTTTTACTGTGGCATTTCCAACCACACTCTTGACGCCACGTGGCATTCGGCTTGGTGAACGCATATGGCTTGCGTGACCTTTTCATGCACTTGCTCGCCCGCAGGTCTCCTGCCCCTCTCCCCTGGATACGTTTGTCGCCCTGTGTGGTGGCATGCCCACTATGGGTGAATGTGGGCAGCTCAACAACTGGTGCTCGGCTGTGGGGGCGAACGGAGGCGGTCTGGAGTACTACTGTCAGGACGGCGGGCGGTACGGAAACGATCTGCCCTCTATGCTCATGTACTTCCACCAGCGGTTTTCAGACATTGTGCTCTGGAAGGAGTGGGTGCCACGCACACAAGGTGAGAAAAGCTTGGAGAAAACAGGGCCGGCTTGGTCTCACCAGCCTTTTTTGAATTCTGTTTTCCACAGTTTGCTGTCAAGGTGAAGTGATGTGGACTGAGCATAGTACAGTATCAATGTACAATGCCTCCAAGGAAACAGGGGTTAGATAGGTCAGCAAGGTGTGCCGACCTGCAGATTGATGTGCAATGCATCCAACGAGGCAGGGGTTAGATAGGTTGGCAAGGTGTGGGAAAGGCAGGACGCACTGTTTCAGGGCGATTCGTCCAGAGAGACTTGATTACATGTGCGCCCATGTGTGCAACAGCACGCCCCCAGAGGCAAACCATGCCTGGTACATTGCCCCACGTTGAGCCGGGTGTGGACTCCCAAGACCCAGCCGCGCCTGCTGCCCCTGCGCAGGCCAGTACGTCGGCACCATCTTCTGCATCTTGGCGTTTGGGACCGTTTCCATGGCCCTGAAGGCATTGGCAGCTGTGTTAGGCATTCGCTGGCGCCACCCCACACAGCCGCTGTCAGCTCGCCCGGCATGGTATCTGCCAGCCCGGTCCCAGATCCCGCACAACGTGGTCAAGGGCCTCATCATGGCGTTTGCCACGTGCCTTGACTACTTCAACATGTTGGTGAGTACAGGGTGGGTTTAGAGGTGTTCCAACCAGTCTGATGCACTGCACTGCAGCCAAGCTCTCTATGGGCGTTAACTAAGGCCTCAAAGATCACTGCCCAGAGCCAGCCACTGTTCCTTACTGCTGCAGCTTGGTACCTGTGCAGTCTTGAATTTGCGGTCAGGAATTCACGTCTGCACTGCGTCGACCCCTTGACTCCACGCAAAACTTTGAATGTACTGCAATGCCATCCACGTTTCACCGCAGATCGCAATGACTTTCAACGTGGGGCTGTTCGTGGCCGTTGTGCTCGGCTACGCTTTGGGCACGCTCCTCTTCTCCCACATTCCGGACAACTACTCCTCCCATCTCGCGGCCCAGCGAGCAGAAGAGGCACACATGCAGCGTGAAATCATCATGGCCAACAAAATGGAGCAAGGCGTAGTGGCGGATGGCAGAGGCAACAGCTCGAGCGATACGCCGACGAGCGGCTCAGAGGTCCACTTGCATGATCGGGAAGTGCCCGCATGCTGTCCGGGGATCTGACGGGGGCTCGCGGTCGATCGGAAACGGACAACGGAAGAAGAGCCTGTCATGCTGGTGACGCTGCTGCCCATGGAACATGTCGATAGTGCCGGCAAGCCGTCCCTTAAAAGGATGTCGAGCTGAAGCCAAAAGAGAGGACTCTGAACGAGTCGCCGAGGTGGTCCTCACCACTTCGACGATTCGTAGCGACTCCGTCTCGCTGCCCTTCTCTTCTCACCATTCAATTGGGTAGAAAGGGCTGGCAAGCCTTCTGCAAGTTTCATCCAGCGATAAGTGGTCAGGTCACTCTCCCCATCGCAGCCAGTCGTAGTGATAGGAGCTCACGCTCTTGACGTGTGGATAACTGACTGGGCGTGGACTGAAGGCAGGCTAACATCAGCGTTAGCTGTGGCTGCTGTGACGTGCCCCTGACTTGCTCTAGACTGCCGTTGTCTTCATCCTTCGACCGCGGGGACGAATCTGCCAGCTCTGCTGGACCTTTAACTTAAGAACCTCACATCAAGGCATTACTATCTAGCACTGGAGCGTCCTAGAATAGTTTACATTTCTGCATGTCATTTGCTTTGTAGTGCGTTCAGTAGTGCTTTGTGGGGCTGCAGGCTGCCCTTACTGTAGGGTACTAGTCGTACAAAGGTTTTGAGCCACCTGTTTGTGGGTGTTGTTGCAATCAATTATTCCTGTGATTGTGATATTGACACTTCTCAGAGACTTTCCCGGGTATCCATTCAACCTTCATCAATGTTCTGTCCGGCGCTGAGCCGGTATGGCTGCCTAAAATGCTCTTTCTTGCTCGTTCCTGTCCTTCATGCTGCTCAATCGCATAGAAATGCTTTTTTATTGCTCCGCTTGTAAGCACAGCTTTGCCGATCGCCACTTGAATGCTGACCAAAACATACAGGCAAGCACGCCAACCCAGTTGACCATACAAGTGTTGAAGCACGAGGAGTGAGGCGATTTCAGGATGCCCAAGTACTACTCATGCTTTGTGATTTGCGTGTTTAGCATCACCGTTGAGCAACAGTTTAACAAGCTAACTGGTTACTGGTTCAATGCCACCATCTGCTGCCATTATTGCCAGGCCTTTGAAGCAGCCATGCAGTGTCTTGGCAGCAGTACTGATGCGAGTGAAGTTCATACATTCAAACAGCGGCAGCACATTCGTAATGAAAGGATGGTGTTGTCAGAACATGTCAGCCGGCCAGACCCTGTGTGGGCTGACTAGCACGAAAAGTACCCAGACCATGTTGAGGGATCAACACAGCACATCCGCTGCATGTATTGATTGTTCCACCCCAATGAGAAAGAAATTGGCAGGTGGCTTCTCTCAAAATTCCTTGTAAAGTCATCACATGTGCTGCATGTCTTTTGCAGCTGAGCCTTTGCAGCTGCACGAGCTGCAGCATCCCTGGCAAGATGGTATGTACGAGCCTGTCAAAATATCCACCACCAACAACAACAACAACAACAACAACAACAACAACAACAACAACACCAACCCCATCCCCAACAGGCCAACATGACGGAGGCCAAGTGGCTGCAGGCAAGTGGCAGATTCAGGCTTCGTAGTTTCCTCGGCTACCTAGTTGTGCCGAACAGATCCCACAACCAGGTGGGCTTCGCAAGAGAGGAAATGGGGCTCAGGATTTGATTGTCATCTCTTGAAAAGTGTCGATCCGGTAAGAAACAGCATTGGCGTTTTGCCCGTCGCCGTCTTACTTTGCCTGGAACAGCAGCGTACAGTCTTCAAAGGCCCAAGCAGCTTCCACCATCGCTGCTTCAACTATGAGAATGCCTTACCGCCTGCTCTTGGCGCTTTGCGCCAGCGCTTTGCTGATCAGCCTCACATCAGGTACAAACTAGTCGCAACACACTGAACTTCGCATAAAAGGAACAACGATGAGATCCCTCCTATCATGATGTTTGCAGCTGACCCTGCGAGCTGCGACACATGCAAATGGCTCGCGGATCGCCTACAGGCGATTCCTCCCCAACTTGGCCCCGCAATGGTGCGCACAACAAACAACGGCTGTGCACCATCGCGATTCCACCATCGCCGCCTTCAACCAATGCATGACTCCATGCACGACTTGCAGGTCCATGCGGTTCAGACAACCATCTGCGGTGCGGCAAATGGCGCCATAGGCCAGGTAAACCCTGCAACCCAATTAACGGCAATTCTGCCTTCCCACTGGTTATGATGATGATGATATTGACCGACGCGCTTGTTGCATCACAATCGCAGTGCTCTGTGCTTGCGGAGACTATCATTCCAGGTGCGGGTTGCCACCACATGCTGTGCCAGCTCAGCCTTTGCGGCCTTCCTGTGCGCAGACCTCACGATCCAGAAGGCCCCGTTCACAGTGCATTCGAGCGAGCGGAAACCCGGTTTGGAAAATACGCCTATGTAGTGCAGACTCCAACTTTGGGACAACTCCCCCCCTGCCCCGCCTGAAAACTGCTTTTGATGCAACAGGAGGCTAGATTGCCTGCAGAACCTGAAGTGACGTATAAATAGATGTAGACAAGCAGAGGGCACCCAAAAGAAGCCTATCGCCAGCCCTTGTTGCATACTGCTTGTTTTGCAGAGGCCTTGAATTGGATGCAAAGACCAGGATCTTCAACTCAAATGTGCGCGGAGGCGTGCACCGGCATGGACAGCTCTATCCCATCACTGACCGAGGTGAGGTCTTGGAGCCAGAACAACTTTATAACACACACTACGGCGGGGTTTGAGCCTCCGGCTAAGCAAGCTTGGGCGGCGCAACAAACGTGGATTCGCTGATGCTGCCAGCGCCTAAAGCGTTTATGAGGCACAGCCAATTCAGCGACTGTGCACAGCCGATGTTGCGATCCAGGGCCCAAATCCAGCCCGAACTCAGTGTTCATTTCCACCTTTGCTGTGCGCGTTGTGTATGAAAGCCACTCAATCGTAGGTGTAAGAGGCGGTATGTGTGCGTGTACCGCTAACCCTAACCCCAACTCCAAAGTCTACCACAATCACATCATCATGGCTTTTCATGGTTCAACCCACGGTACTGCAGCTAGACACCATATCTCTCCAAGAATATCGCGCCTGACAATCGTTGACCCAAGAAAGGTCCACATGGCCCAAGAAAGGTCTATATGGCCCAAGAAAGGTCTACCCCAAAGTCTACCACAGTGCAAGGGAGGCAAACCACCAGCTAGTGGCGCAACAGCACAGGTACCCTTCCTCCTATTCATATTTTCAGGCCCACACTAGTGGATCACGCAACCGGTACATGGAGTATTGTGCTGTATTCAAACAAGTTTTCTGAGCACAACCGAATTGAGTATAACCGGGCATACGGTTGCCTTGACTAGTCCACCATGGGTATCGGTTGGGATCTCACCACCGGCACCAAAGTCAGACCTGGTGTGAGGACCCCTACAATGTTTGAAATGATGGCGTTCTTTGCAGGAATTGATCAGCCGGGTAACACAAAAGGGAGTGGTGAGCCGGAGTGGTGGAAGGGAGAGCAAGCGGCCAACACAAAACATGCAAGCTGTGCAAGAGACTCCTACAGAATAGCGTACCGGAGACCGTCTTCACCAATCCGCGTTGTCTTAGGAACAATTTGACCGATTTTCTCAAATTTTGTTATACACATCAGCGGCCACACTGGCCACACAGGAAAACATGCGCGTCAATCGCATACGGGGTGGGCAACGTGTGTTGTGGTACACGGTACCGCATGGCCAATTCTGGGACAGCGAACAAAGAGACAGGACCCACAGGGTTAAAAGATAAACCGATGTGTGAACCACTCTGACCGGCCAGTACCTCAGAAGTCAGTGATGTAAGTCGCCACCAAGTGTTCCACCGTAAAAACTTAGTATGGACACACTTCTGAAACTACTAGTCCCACAGATAACTGAAAGCCTCATCACGGTGCCGGTCCCAGAATTGTCCCAGAACTGGCAAACTTCTTTTTTTTTAGCAAACTTCTTTGTGTGTCTCGGGCTTTCACACGTGTCATGCTTGTGCTTGTCCGCTGCAGCTTGGCGCGCGTCAGCTGGCCCGAGAAACGTTGAAGGACGCTACCACGTGCTCCATGTGTGAGCATGTGATTGGCAGCGCCCAGGCCATGGCTTCAGTTCCCATCACACAAAACCAGCTGGAGGAGCAAGCACTAGCGGTGAGGCCTGCATGTCAAGTTACATGTCATTCGCAACATGATGATCCGATGATATGATGATCAACATGTTTACGCTAGTCACCTTAGTACATTTGAGCTAACCTACTGGACTGCACTGAAACGCTGCATGTGGTCAGAGCATGTGGTCATTGCGGTCATGGAAAGGAGTGAGTTAGGTGTTGATGTTTGCACACCTGGACACGCTTGGGTGCGCATGTGTGGGGTAGGCTCATGCGTGCATGCCTCGGACTTGCCAGTTCCTGATCAGCAAACCTGCGCCTAGCGTCGACACCCGCAAGTGGCACACCCCTGCTCGCCTATTTTAGTGGCAGCCCCTGCACGCCTGTCGGTCACACTTTTCGAGCATGTTTGCACCCTTGCACAACCTGAGCAGCGAGGCCGATTGTGACCTTCAGAACAGCCTTCACACGTTGCCTGGTCATGGGATTTAGGGCCATGCGTGTGCGTGTCAAACGTTCAGCATGCTCAAGACTTTTGCCTGGTCATCAAACTGTTGTTTGCATGTGCATGTCTGTTCGTGTCTGCACAGGCATGCACAGAGCTGCCCAGTGAAATGGTGGTCACATGTCATCGCATGGTGGAGCTCTACCTACCCCAGATCATGCCTGTGGTTGACCGCATGGACGCTTCATCTGCATGCGCCATGGCTGGGCTGTGCACTGCACAGGCCATGGCCCATGCGCCAGTGCCTGCCATGCCAGCGGCTCTGCTGCAGCACCTCTCACCACTGATGACGGTCCTCACTCAGCCAGCGAATGATCACTTCAACATGTAAGTGGCGGACACTAAAGGTGTGGTTTGGCAAGCGTTGGATAGTGGCAATCAACGGGTTTCTGGCGATAGTGGCGAGTTGCTACACAATGTGTGCAGCATGTCCTGTTGGTGCTGCGTGCTCTCATCTGCTTCACGCTGTTTTGTAGGTGTGTGGTACACTTGGTGGCTCGTGCTTGTAAATGGTTCACGTCTTGTTGTAGTGGCGTGTTGTCGCTTGATAGGGCTATTGCCGATGGCAGCCCCGTCACTGCAGGTGCAGGTCACTGCTTTCTTGCATGTAACTGTTGCCTTCAACTCGATGGAATTCGTTGTGATTAGAACGCAAGCACGTGTTCGTGAATTTGGCAGTGGTGACATCATTGGAATATCATGATGGATTACTGTATGGTTTTATCAGAGTTTATCATGGTTTTTCATGATGCATGGCTTGCATGTGATCATGTGTTGTGCAGGTGCGACATGTGCCAACTGACTGTGCTGGACGTCAGCACCCTGTTGACCAACGCAGCTGTGCAGCAGCAGCTCACAAATTACTCAAAGGTGCGTGCAGCCAAGTCTGCTATGCAGGCAACGACCACCTACCCAGTCAAGATTTGCCCAGATGCGGCAGACAGGTCTAGTGTTCAAAGAACAGGGCTCTTGGATTCAAATAAGTTGTGGATTCAAACGAGTTGTGGCACAGGGGACAGTACACGTACACAGCATCACAGCTGAGGTGTGGAGAACAGTAACCTCAACTGTCTCGTGCCTGCCACTGTGTCATGCTTCATGATTCGCACGCTTTGCTTTTTTTCAATCCTCGGCCTAGAAGATGCTTTGTACGATGAAGTCGATGCCAGGTGTGCCAGGTATGATGTAGTGGGTGCCAGGGTACCAATATTACTGGGTTTCAAAGGACCCGGTATGGCAAGCCCATACGTCGGAAGGCTCCTTCTTCAACGCCGAGCATACAAAACCCACATACCGGATCCTTCTTTTCTTTTCTTTGCCGCCAATGTCTTCCTCCCGTTATCATGCTGTGCATGTGCAGAGCCTCTGCGACAGCCTTGGGGCCGCCGGTGCCGACAGCTGCAAGCTGTACGTGGACATCTACGCGCCCGCAGTGTTCGCCATGCTGCAAACCTACCTCAAGCCTGAACCAATCTGCCAGGGCATCGGCATGTGCGAGAAAAAACCCGGTTTTGCCATCCTCCCGCGTGCTACCCAAAGCGCCATGCAGCTAGCCGCGAAGAAGCAAATGCTGCGTGCGCAGCCTGCAAGCGACTTGTTGCCACGTGGCGCGGAACTGTTGGGCGATGCCGAGGCAGAGTCTGCAAGCGAATCGTTCGGAGCTGGCAATGCAGATAATTTTGCCACCGTGATGCAGCTGGCTGACGCCCTCGGTGCCTTGCATCAGCAAGCCGCACCATCAAAGCAGGAGGTCAACTATCAGGCAGCAGTTGAGGATAACTCCTATGAGTTGGGCGAGGATTTGTTTGTCGACAACGAGTTGTTAGGACAGGATGCTGTGGAGGAAGCTATGGAAAGTGATGATGATCCATTTGCAGCGGCTTACGTCGATGACAGCTGGAAGGGCTTATATTACGACGTTTACTATTCAGGCAAGTGAACTTTCTGTCTCTGGACGTGCTTCATTACGTTCTGTGCTATATGCAGCACTGTATGATATGCAACCCTTTCTGAATCGTGAGTGATGCAACTGTGTAAGGAGTAGCGCAAAGGTGATATGTTGTATATCTTCAAATATGTCCATGCTCTGGTTGTCTGCAGGATACTATGAGGACGACGAACTCCTGGATTTGGTATCGCCCTCTGGTACGGACTTCATTCAGCCAGGCAATGCAGTGCTCGAGACGGCCGCCACAAAGCAAGGAGTGCTGGACACGCTGTCATCGACAGTCACCAGCAATGCAGGGTGGCTGTTCTCACAGTTCATGCATACGCCAGATAGCAAAGTCACCGGCGAGCAGCAACAACAATCATCATCAGGGGAAGAAACGGCCTCTCACCCGAAGTCGGTATTGCAAATGGGCAAGTCAGCCAGTGCACGCAAGTTGTTGGCGTAAGCTGTTGTGCACGTGAAGGGAGCAATGTTCACCTAGCTACTGCTAGGCTCAGCTAGGCTACACGACAACATTGCAACATGACCAAACAACACGCCATTGTTGTGTTGATCTGACTCGTATTTTGCATGCCAGTGCATGCCGTTGACGCCCATCGGCAATTCGTTGGTGGGACGAGTTGAGGCGCTTGTGCTAAGCTGCCCCTTGCCCGTTGCAGTCTGCTGTCATGTTTCCTGTACAAAAACCAGTTGTATGGCAGCACCACGTCCCACAATTCTTGCATAGTAATAATTGTACAGCCCCTGCTGCATGTATCCAGTCTTTTCTGTCGGCTGGGACAACATTAATCGTTTGGCCTGGTTTGGTGAAGCGCTCTTCTGACTTGACCGGCACCATCATAAGGTACCATGTACAGGCACCTGACTAACCTTCCATGTCTATTCTGGACCCTCCATGTCTATTCTGCTAGGCCACCTAGTTCCATCATATGGAAAACATGCTGTGACTGCCGTTTTCTGTTGACCTGTAAATCTTTTGACCTGGACCAAGATGCAGTTCAGGGCTGTTGTTATGACCTGGTGCATAGTGCAGGCTGCTGGCGCCTTATGTTGTGCACTGGTCGTCAGCCAACCAGTGCCAGCTCCGTAGTTCGCATGATGTAAGAGTCAACGCTATCCTGTTCATGCGGCCTGCTGAGGCGACATGACAGTATCCTGATTGGTCAGATAACGGTCGTGTTCCTCAGAACGACCCAGAAAATCAGGCCAGCCAGCTGTGAGAGCGTTTTGCAGACCGTCGACTGAAGTGGGCCGCGCAAAGGTTGCCTAGGTAGCCGTAAGGATGCATCTGCTCGCATCAAATACGAGCAATGGTAATCAATGATCAATGGTCTTACCACCAGAGTGACCGGACACTCTTTCTTAGATGCGCCTTGGACGGAAGGCTGTTAGGCGTCGGCACTTGGTTGTTGAAGATCAAACTTTCATGGTATCTAGGAGTATGACTGCAAATTATGCGACTATCAGGTACGCCCGGCGAGATAATTACTCGGGCGTTCTTTGTAGCCCTATTCTCGGGCGTACTTTGTAGTTCTATGTCAGACACAGTGCTGAAACGCAGCTCCAGTGTGCAGCACTGCAGTGAGTCCACTTAACCTCGCTGTAAAGGCCTAGTTACTCGCGTGGTCACTTGATTTGCTTGCTGCCCTGAACTATTGATTTGTATTGCATCAAAGACAGTTTGGGACACCGACAATACTATCCCAACGCCAGGTTTAAGCATTCTTGGTTCTCATCAGGCGTGCGGTCACAAAGAGCTCAGGTGGTTCTGACGCCAACGTTTTTGATCTTGCAATAAACTTGTCGTTAGCAAAGTGTTGCATGCGCCTTCTGTGCTCTGTTTCTGTCTCTCGTAGCCGGTTGCCTTCCTTATCGCCTTTGGGCCTGTTTCTGCCTTTGGTCCTGCCTTGCTTCTCCTTGCTTGCTCAGGGTAGATCAGGGTACACATGATGTAACAAATCAATCAACAACACCGCGCCGAGAACACCTTCACGTTGAGTACAAGGCGTTAATCTTACATGCCAGCGTACAACAACAATAACAACGACAACAACATGCTCGCAACAATTACAACGAGTCAGAAAGTCTGTGTCCCATGGCAGACCAGCACAAAACACATTCAACTGCTGGGTGCGTCGAACATCGATTGGAGTAGAATCTGGTCGGTCACATAAATGAGCTGCTGAGATTATCAGATCAGTGGGCGTGTGACAAGAGGGGACGGGCGGGAGGGCGGTGTGGGAGGGCATGCGGCCAGTGACACGATGCAGGCATGCGACAGACTGTGGGCATGTCACAAGG
>QAXH01002683.1:1406-30400 GCA_004335635.1 Chloromonas sp. AAM2 | reverse complement strand
GTAACACACGTTTTCCAGCACATCCGCTACATCAAGGCCATACCTGCGCACGCAGATTGTTGCTAGGTGCACTGTTAGCCGGGATGGTACGTTCATCCATGGCAGAGCTCAGGCGGCACTGACATCGCCCAAGTGAAAGCTGAAAGCAGGTGCAAGTGCTCAGTCTGTGCGCCAGGCTCAACAACCTTGTTCTTGAGCATGCGGCGCATAAGAGGCCTAGGTGGTTGGCGCATTCATGGCGGCAAGGCAGTGTTCACTTAGATGTGTGGCGCTTGAGAGGCCAAAGTGGTTGCTCCTAAAACTCAACACCTACTTTTCTGCAATCTGTGCAAGGCGCTGTGGTCTGAATGTGCCCTCAGTGTCAATGTAGAGCACCTTGCCCTCCGCACCTCCCATATCCGAGGGTAACTGTAGGGCAGCCAAGCAGTCAACGTCAAATGACAGATTGTGCATGCAGAGACAGGGCGCCTGAATCGCATGCACTGGATGCTGGACAACTGCAAGGTATGCAAACGTAGGATAGAAAAATCGGCATCACAGGCCAGCTGCAAACCACTGCCTGTTTGAAGATGGGCATGCATCGTGCACAGCGCACCTGACTCGTGACGCACAATGTGTGGCAGAGCTGTGTCTTGCCGCATCTAAACTCGCCATACAGCTCTGTGATTGCGCCTGTCTCAATACCACCTGTACGTTTAATGCAAGAACTCAAGTTGCGTGCAAGGTTACTGCATGTCACATTGTCAATCCATTGGTAACAGTCTGTCAGCGGGCAAGTGCGCTGGGCACCCAAACTCACCCTCAAGAATCTCGTTCACTGCCTGGCAACCAGTTGTGATGAAGATATTCTGTCGTCGCTGTTCAAAGACGTTGGCAGCGGAGACGAAGCCCATTGGGACAATTTTCCAAGCTGCAGCAAACACGTTTTCATGCAACAAGGTTTGTCCAAACTGTCTGTGGCAAACCTTGTCGCGAGCTATTCTGAAAGAGACATTCTGCAAGAGCAGCGCAGCACATCACTCAGTATCACCTGCCGCGTGCAGCTTTTCGACTTTGGCCTCGCTCAGGCCCTTGATTGCTGCCAGCTCTTTCTTGGTGCCATAGGCCACCGCCTCTACCGTGTGGATGCCGCCTTCCATGAGCTTCTTGATGTCTTGCATAGCGATGCCCTGCTCCTGCGGGCAACAATCAAAGCAAGTCGCTTGTTGGTCGGAAAGCTGCTCACGCTGAGCATGCTGCGCCCAAATGTTTGCTCTGAGCTCAATTCTACATCTTACCACAAGGCTCATGATAGGCGAGAAGCTAACGGTGGCCTCTTCCTCTTGGCCTGTAGCCTGCTCCTCCTCAGGGTGGTGCTCCATCTGGGCAGCCATTGTGCAGCTGGGTGATGCCTAAACTGCCTTGGTGGGCTGAGCAACAGAAGGCCTCACAGCTACTCCAACGGTGTCTGAGCTCCGGAGCCTCCAAGACAGCTTTCAGGCTGTGGAATTTATCAGTTCAAGTCCGGCCGTTACCCGTTTCTTTGCGCCCTTGCCAAGGTAGTTCCCTCAGCGCTGCACGCGATGCTTTGATGTAGCACACTCAGTTTCTTGACTGTCGTCTGCTTTTGTTTCTTTGAGCTCGGCCATTCTGCCGTACCAGCTTCAGACGCACCCGCAGCCGCTGCACCTAGTCTTACGGCAGATAATTCTGAGTATTTCTTTAAGCTGACTGCATCCGGGCTGTGCGCGCGGCTTTTTGAGCTCCCGTACTTGGGTGCATCTCGCCCGGTATGGAGGATGAACAGGAGCAGGGTGTAGATGTAGAGCACAGCCTTGATCCGCAAGTGGAGCAGCTTCAAAAGCTGGTGAGGAGGCATCGTAACAAGGACGCAGCAGCAGATTCCACCTGCAAATCTGCCTCCCAGCCCTAGAGACTTCATCTCATGCCTGCTCAGCTCAGAAGTAGCTTCTCTTCCGTGCACTACACAGATTCGTGATAATGAGTTCTTGCAACGAGAAAACTTGCTCATGGAAGCATACTTGGCCAAGGTCGATTTTGCTAAGATAGGCATTACTCTAGAAGACGATTCTGCCAAGGTGAGCGCCCGTAGTTTGGAGCATCTGGTTGAAATCGCACAGGGGACCAGCCAGCTAACTTGATGCATCAGTGGCTTGGAAACACATGTGCCTTCCCATGCCACTCTTGTGCTGCACACTTTTGTTGGCACCTGCCTGTGCATGGCAACTTCTCGGGTACCTTCTGCAGCAAGCTATCATCTGGGCAGGCTGCAGTGCCCCTGCCATCACTTGGTACTCTGGCATGATCTGCCTTGACCTGTCATGACCTGCAGGTCAAGAAGGGCACCAGCAAAAAGAAGAAGATTGAAGTTCAAAAGGCAGCATTCAACAAACTCAATGATGATGAGAAGAACGACCTGGTTAGCCAGGAGATAGAATTGCTACAGGCGGAAATAGATCAGGTGCGCTGGGAAAGGGAAATTGGCAACCACGTGTGGCATATTAGAATTATTATTATGTTGCACTAGATCAAAACCACAGTGTGTTGCATGAGTGCTTTCCCAGTCAGATTAGTGATGCCCAACCTTCTTGGTCTTACCATGGCCAGAATGAGGGGCTTTGAGGGGCAAGCATGCCGCCAACTGATGAGGGGCTTGTTGTGCGGCATGCACGGCAGCCGCAGCACCAGGCACACACAGAGACACAGGCAGCTGTCAAGGTCTGCAACAGCATCAAACTCTAACCCACAGGCAGCTGGAGGGCTGGAAGCGGCACACTGCCCATGCCCTTGCTATCAGGCTGGATGGGCAACGCTTGACTTGTTGCTTCCAGCTGTTTGACTGCTCACTTCCAGTTCCCTGCAATGTGTTCTGCAGCTTAAGAAGGCTGGCGACAAGGACATAGATGACATCCGCACGCTGATGGAGGAGGTGGACATGCGCATCGCTGAGACACGCAAGGATACTTACGAGGTGTGTTAGCATGGCGGCCGCATGGGGAGGCATGCGGCAGGCATGGTAACCAGGCGGCAGGGGCGCTGCCAGCCTGCATACTGCCAGGAACAACCAGACGGGTTGTGATAACCATTCAGATACTGCCTGCCATCTGGAGTGGACGTGTGGGCATGGCTGTGATGCGCACGGCAGTGCTCATGCTCTGCCAGTCTTGACATATCCTACCACATTCCAGCTGGAGCGTGACAGCATACGCATGGCTGTAAGGCGAGGGTACTGCCTGTGTTATGCAGAGGTTGACTCATGATGTGTTTGCCTTGTGTGGCCACTTGCAGTTCAAGCGGGACATCATCATTGGAGCCGAGAATGCACGCAGCGGCAAGATCATCGCTGAGAAGATGATCAGATTCATGGAGGAGAAGCTCAGGCAGAAGGACACGGTGAGATGACCTACCGGTGGAGCAATGGCTCACAGGACGCATGCACGTAGGACAGCTGGTACATGCGGCACTTGTTTCCTATCAGTATGTATGCCACCTCTGTTCCCGCAGCACACCATGATGTGCATAGGCTTCTCCAGCCCCAGTCTGGATACCTGCATCTGGCTTTGTTTAAAACAATTGCATTAAGCCCTGCCAGTCTTGCCTCACCTCTGCCTCTGATCCTCAGCCCCTGCCCGATAAATTACTTTGCTCTCAGGTGATAGAGAAGCTGCGCCTCAAGAACAGCACCATCAAGGCACAGATCACCAAGATGGAGCAGCAGCTGGCGCACAAGGAGGAGATGGGCGAGGTGCTGCACCTCGTGGACTTCGACCAGCTGAAGATTGAGAACCAGCAATACATGGAGAAGATCGAGGAGCGGAACAGTGAGCTATTGAGGCTCAAGCTGTCCACCAGCAGGACCGTGCAGGTCAGTGTCTTGTTATAGCATTGCTTATCGTAGTCTGTCAAAAACTGCAAAGATATTGACAATATGGTGAATTCATCATCAAGCGTTTGCTAGTGAAAAACACTGGTGCAGGTGCTGAACAACCAGAAGAGCACGCTGAGTGAGCTGGTGGCCATGGGTCAGCGCCTCCGGAGGATGATAGTTGAGCGCAAGGCAGACCTGACCAGGTGCGCAACATGTCAACTGGGGTACAGCAAGGAACGGAATGTTAAGCTGCTGCTCTTGTATCAAAACAGACATGTTGAACGTGTTGAGCTGTTCTCGTGACAAGCGCTCCAGGTGGCAATGCTCACCACTTCCTGATGTACGTGTTGCACAGGTTTGAGCGTGACTTTGTTGCGGTCAGTGACGAGAGAACGCACGCTGACCGCGCCATGCGGCAACTCAAAGCGGAGCAAGACGACATGTGAGTGCTGGGCACAAGGGAGTTCATGAAATGCCCGGTGGCAGGGCAGATTTCATAGGATATCTAGTGGCAGTGACTGTGCAATTGGATATAATGGATACAGAGACTGTCTATGATAGGCGTAGCAGGTCTGCAGCCCTGCACTGTGCTTGTCTGGTTGTAAACGCCCGCGCAAAGCCAGAGCCTGACATGCACAGTTATGCCTACTGCGTGTGCGCTGTGCAGTGACAATCCGTCCATTATGGACTACATCAAGTTGCGGCATGACATGATGGAGCTCGACAAACAGGTGTGTGGTGGGAGTTTTGCATGCAGCCAGTGAATCTGTTGAGGGTTACGTGCAGAGCTGTAGTAGGAACACCGTGTGTCTCATGTTAATTATCGTGCCTGGCCAGACTGCAACTGCATTAGTCAGGACATAAGCTGAGAAGGCTGGATCAGGATACTACTACTATTAAGAATGTCAGCAGGCATGAGTGCTCAGAAGCAGTTTCCTGCCTGACGTGCTTGCTCTGCAGGCCACTGACTGGCGGCGTAAGATTGACATTTTGCAAATGGAGCGCCATCGCACCCGGCAGTTGCTCAGGAGCCTCACGGGCATGACTGGAGCACCCAACACAGGCGCGCAGAGCGCAGCCCTGTCAGCCAGCAACAGCATCAGGGCGGCACTCTAAAAAAAATGTCCCAGAACTGGCAAACTTCTTTTTTGCACTCTGTCTTGGGCCTAGTTTGAGGCGATTGACGTAAATTCATCCAGTCCCGTTCAGTGTTTCAGAATGTGTGTACTCGGTCTACACAGAAAGTGATGTTGACCCGTCTTGAAGCGCGTGAATCAAAGCCAACGCTAGCCTCATCAGGGTGGACTTGGACTGGGCCAGCAGCTATCAAGGCATCCATGATAATGGCTTACACATCCATGATAATGAACATCAAGAGACATCCTTGGTAAATACAAGATGACTTTGACAGGCGATGACTTTAACAGGCAAGCTTACACGCATTGGCACGGGCAGCCCTCACAGCAATGCTCTTTACAGAAGACTGCAGCCCTTACATCGTAATATCTCTTGTAACAAGCATGTTCATGCCCACTCAAAACCCAGTCCGGTTCCCAATCTTAAGCAGTTTTAACGATTTGATTACCAAGCATGGCTTGAAAAGCCCAAGGTCGCGACATCAGCGCATTATTACTCCCTCAAACTGCCTCGTGTGTTCTCATCTGCCGCGCTCCAATGCTGCCAACCGCAGTGAATAAGTAGGGTGAATGGTCCGCGTGTACGTTTTCATACAAACATGCATCCAATGAAGTATGGGCAGGATGGTCGGCCCATGTGCTCAAAGTTCAAGGGGTAGGCCACGCCCTTCAAGGGATTGCCAAACATAACAGCAAAGTCCTGCGCAACAAAAACACGTTTATTGGAATAGATTATCCTGACCACGTACAGGTGCTATTGCCCGGCAAATCAGTGGCCTGGTCCCAGACAAACACGCCAAATCAGCCAATTGCGCGTACATTGGGATACGCATCAACTGGCATCAACCTGTAGCTGGGCGGCACAGGTCGCACACTGACCCTGCCACACCCTGAATCAACTGCACCGTTGGCCCCTTACCCACCTGTGTGCAGTTGTGTCTGACAGGTCCAAAGTTGCCGGTGCTGAGCCGCTTGCTGGTCAGCCTGCCCACGTCAAAGCGCTTGGTGGGCCGCACCCACTCCACATACTGATCACCTGCGCTTGAGTGACCCGTGGAAGAAACACAGTAAAAACTGTGTCAGTCAGTATGGTGGATCACATCTCCATGGCCACATGTGCCATCCAAACTGGTCCGTGTGCCAGTGAGAAAAGCTTCAATGCTCATAGCACATGGTGATGCTGTCCAGGGGTCAGGCAACAGGTCAGCGATGTATTTAGTGACAGCTGCCACATTGATCTGCCAATGGCCGTGCCATACATCTGCCTTCCTGCCGGTGACACACATGCACTCACAGACTTGCACAGCCTCAATAGCCTGTCTCTGTCCTGGTCCAGTTTTCTTTACTCGCCACCTGCTAGCACTCAGCCCCCCACACGCCAAGGCACACATCCAAGTGTGCATCCTTCACACAGCCCCTACCAAGCCCCAGTGCTTATCCCAGTAATTGGCCCACCTTTGAGCGTGGATGCCATGAGGTAGTTGAGCAACAGATCATCGCAATTAAAGACACGGTCCACGTACGCGCGGCCCTGGGACACACACGAGCACATGCACAACAAGCAGTTGACCATTCAGGCAATTTTCAGAGAGGGTCCAACAGCCGTCGTGTCATTCCAACTCAGCTGTAAGAGCAAGTGGTTGGGATCGCCAGTACAAAATCCAACAAATAAATGCCATTGTTCTCCAGTCCATGAGTAGACCATTCAGGAAATCGTCTCCATTCAACTGACCTTGCATGATAGTCATATCACACAGTCCAGCACAGACGAGTGCACGCCTCTACTTTGCCCTGCTTCCACCACCCCATGCCATGCCATACAGGGCCACAATGCCATGGCCACTGCTCTCACCGCCTTGTTCTCCGGTGAAGTGTACAGGGGAAAGACCAGCTCTTGGTCCTGGAAGCTGGCGCCTGCCAGGATCACGTTGAACACGCCGTTCTTGTACGTGTGACGCTCACACTGCGATGCCATCAGCAAGGGGGACGAGCACATGTGCATGAGTGGCGTTGGGGACCAAGGTCAGGTACAACAAGTCAAACTGAAACGAGTTCAAACACTGTCAGCATTCACTGCCATGTGATCACATGATCAGCCTGATGAGCAGGCTGGGCTGAGGGCTGAATATGGCAACAACAACAAGCGTTTGTGCGACCCTGATGCCGTAGGGCGGCAAGTGAATTGACGGCACCTTTGAGTGGGAAGCAACAAGATCGTATCAAGGATAAGAGCGGCTTGACAGTCAGAATGAACTGCTGTCAAGCCTTGCTCAAACTCACGCTGCTTCACAGAAGCAGATTTTTTGAGTATGACCAGTTGGCGAGCCTCGCTAAGTGCATGCTCCTTCATCCCACAACAAAGTCTGGCGTGCCATGGACATCCCTTCAATACACTGCCTACCTCCAGTCATATCAATGTCATCACCGTAGCATGACACCAAGATGGGTGCAGCATGGGATGCAACAAGATCGTGCGTCGGAGTGGTTTGGCACTTAGAATGGACTGTTGCCGAGCCCTTTGAGCGCACCATGCCCTTTGTGAGCGCAGTGCCACTTTCAGCGCACCGTGTGCATTCCTTCTACACCCTGCCTATACCCAGTCTCATCAATGTCCTGTGCTGTTGCTCTGCCTACCTGCTTGCACAGGTACTGGGGCACTGGGCCCTCCAGGATGCGCGGGTAGAAGCCAGTGATGCGCTCGGGGTGCGCGCGCCACCGGGCAAACCCACGCTCTGCACAGTGGGGAGAAGACAAAACAAACCAAGGGCGTGAAGGCAACCAGCTGGCATAGGTTTACGATTGAGCATGTGAGCTGATTATTAAGCCCCCAAAAGCCTGAAACCGTGGCACTCATTTCCGGCTGACGAATGCCTGTGTGCTGGCGAATGTGATGTCACAAGCAGCCTTAATCCCAAGGGGCATACAAGCTCCCTGCCGACGTATGTGATGGTCAAACATGGATCTGCAGCGGCAGTGCAGCTGAATCTGAGGTCGAGCATGCGCGTATGTTCTCGCTTGGACCTTTCCACCCTCAATGAATGGTGCAAAAAATTCTCTTGCCGGATGTCGGAGCCGGATGGTTATGGTGATGCCAGTTGGCTGGGACCTCCTAACCCACCCGACCTACCTATATCGCTGCAGGGCATGAGGATATCATCATCCAGCATCATCACAGCCCTTGTGTGTATGAGCGGGTCGGGCTGGAATCGGTTGTTCATGCTGTTCATTCGCTCTTTCCGCACGCGCACTGGCACCTGGCTGGGTAGGTCATAGGGCCAGCGGGGCGCCTTGCCCTTGTTCCAAACGACCACGATGTCATTGACACTTGCGCACTGACTGTAGTGGGCTACAAATGCCTGCAAGGAAAGTCGTGGTAAGCCAATGCATGTCACAAACTGCTGATTAGTTTGTCTTGCAGTAGATGTCGTGGGCGTGGCTGTGGTGTACTCATGCCGTGCAATGCAATGTCATAGAAGCACGCCCTCATACTTCCAGCCATGAGCAATTCAAGTGTCCGGGGTACTGATAACGAGAAGGAAACCATGTTGTTCATGTGACAAGATGATACCCCATGTGCAGCAGTGCCATGTTTGGACAGTGTGGCTATGCTTGCTTGTAGTGCTGTTTGGCCTGCCAAAGTGACATTGAATCAGTCAACACAACAGGCAGCTACATAAGCCGTACCTGCAGTGTGATGATTCTAGCCTCATAGGACATGACCACCATGGTGAACTTGGAGTACTGATTGTCCACGGGGATGGGCAGCGCACTGCCGCCCCACGCCTTGATGTACCACATGATGAAGGCCAGGATCTGAACAAGCATAAGCACAGGTAATAATGACTCAACAAGGTTTCACAAGTGCCAGTGCAAGCTCACAACAGGGAATAGCACAGCGGAACCTGTCAAGCCAGGAATCTGCTCAACCACTTATCAGAACAAGTCAGGAACAAGTCAGGGATGTAACGATGCGCTTCAACCTCAAGCTTGCGTGCAGTTCGTAATCATGCCCTTGTAAAGTCTTCTCTCCCCCTGCTCTGAAGGTCGCTTGCCACAGCAGCGCTCGTGTACTTGCCATGCATGAGCCCCTCACCTGCATCCTGCCCAGTGTCCATGCCAGCCACATTGCCACCCACGCCAGTACCGCCATGAGCGCTGCCAGCGCCATCATCTGCCACATGCTGCAGCCGCCGCACACCCACAGCGGCCGCTGCAGGGCGCTGTCCAGGCTGTGCATGATCCCTGGGAAGTCAAGCAGGGCGGCACGCCTTCCTGTGCATGCGACGGGTGGAATGCAGGCAGCTGATGACCCACACATGAGAGCACCCAGCATGCCACCTAGATATGCCATTGCAAGGCCGGTCGCTCACTGTTGCTGATGACACGTGGCATGCATGCTCAAGTGATCACAGGAGACAGCCCAGGCACACACATCAAACAACACCTGGCACATGGTTCACTTGGCACATGATTCACTGGACACAGGACATGGTTCAACCCAGGAAACATATCACCTCTGCACTCCATGCATCCGATTACTTGTGAAGTGGGCGGTGGGGTTGAGATGTTTGAAGCACATGGACATGGATGCTACAGCCCTCACCTCTGCCTTTGCTTGTGGCAGGTTTTTTTACGCTCTCCCCCTCAAATGCCCCACCCAGGCCTCCATCCAGGTTCAAGGCAAGGCGTGACTGTATGCGGGCAGGCAGGCAGGACTGCATGCGCTGGCAGCAGGCCGGCAGAGCCAGCGCTGAGCCGCACCACACCACTGCCGCCACAACGCCTCCGAGCAGGTACATCTGACCAAGAACCACCGCCAATACCAGAGCAGTTGCGACGACGTACGGCAGACGGTGAAGCCATCTGCAGACAGCAGTACCAATCATGTTGAGAACTTGCATGGGCCCACTCATGCTTGAAACTGACCAGGTGCGCGTACCATGGAGTGCATGGCTCAGTAGCAAGGACGAGACTTGAGCCATGACAGGTCCGGTAGTTGTGCCACATGATACAACTCATTGATCATATTGACTATGTTTCCTCAAGCAGCAGCATTCAAGCAGCAGCACTCCTGCCTAGCATCACATTCCACCCCTTTCCCTGGTCCAGGGCAGAGGAAACGCTTGGTTCTGTACACGAGAAACTGGTTCATACTACTTAGTTTATGGGATGGCTTGCTCACCTCCATGACAGATAGTCGCTTCGGTACCGGTCGCCGTCCATCAGAGCCACCCATTCGCCTGTGACATGCATGGCGGCAGGCACACATCGGTAAATGTCCTGATTTGTTAACCTGCTATGACCTGCCACGCAGGCCATGCGCAACTTGGCACGGCCAGTGTGCATGCCTAAGATCCAAAGCATGTCCACAGGCCTGCCAAACCATGTCAGGTTTCCGTTGATGAGCTCTCTTCTTGGCATTCACATTGCCTGACTTGCCCGCCATTGCTGACCAAAGCCAACCAGTGATGTTTTATTCACATCAACATGTGAAAGCCTACCGTGCCAGGTGCCTACCGTGTCAGGTTGTAACCAGGCGTACCTGTTGGCAGCTTGTGTGCGTCTATGTGGTGGTGCCTGAGGCTGTTCCACGTGCTGTCGCCCTGCCGCCCCGACGCAGGGTCGAAGCCAAGCACCAACTCGCGCTCGCCAAAATGAGTTGTGTTCAGGGTCATGACCTCAAAGGCCCGCACCTGGGCATGGCATCAATCAGATGGACTAACATGTTCAATGCAGGGCATGATATGACAGTTCATTGACACGGAAGCTCGAAGAGATGACCAGATGCTGGGCCAAGCAATGGCCTGCAGTGCTGGTCTGACTGGATGCAGGTTCATGCATTTGGGGCAGTGTTACAGGCGTGGGTGTTGAGGACTGACTTGCGCAAGCACTGGCTTGCAAGAGGTGCCGCACAAATGGAGAGCACTGACAGTCAAGGGTAATAGCCAAGCCCAGTCACCACAAAAGTAATCCCACAAAAACTCAATTCATCATCAAGTCCAGCATCACGCAGGCCAATCCCACCTTGTGTCCGTACGTGAAGCCACACTCCTGCCCGAAGCGGTAAAGGTGTTTGTTGGCCACCACGGGCCGGCCGGCCATGCGCGAGCCCTGCAGGCCCGAGCGCACGGGGTTCTGGGCGTGCGGCTGCCAGGGGCCCTCAAGCTTGTCTGCCCACCTGCAGAATGCACGTGTGTAGAAACTGTGTGAGCCCAAGCTCCAACATACAAAGCTCAGTCACTTATTTGGCCACTGACTGATTGATTGATTGATTGATTGGTTGGTTGATTGATTGATCGACTGATTGATTGATCGATCGACTGATCGATTGGTTGACTTGACCATGGATTTCGCACAATAACGCCTGCTCTGGCTGGTGCGCCATGAAATAGCTCGGCTCACCTTGCTGTAACTTTCAGTACATATAGGATAGACGATGTATATATATACAATAGACGATACATATCATGCCTGCGCACCAGACATGCATTGCCTGCGCACCAGACATGCATTGCCTGCGCACCATATTTCCAGCTCCCTGCAGTTCCTGGATGTCTTTACGCGTCGGTTGCTGGCAAACATGTACCACTTTCCGTCACTCTTTGCAACACCTGAATACGCATACAACACAAGCAATATGTGGTTGACATGCCCTGTGTCTCCGAGGGGGACAACCGCAGACTATGCACGGACCTGACAGCTCCAAACCCCACTACTTGCCCATGCGCCAACCCTGTTTCTTAAACTCTGCTCCTATTCTGCTACGTCCTGACATATCTCGCTCCTTTCTGTGGCCCTTCAAAACTTTTTGACCACCCAACAGGTTGATACATATCACTGCGGGTTGACATGTGTTTTGCCAGGCCTTTCAACCCGTGCCAGCCCAAGGCCTGTCATTGCTTTCAATCAGCAGCCATCTAATTCTCAACTCTAGGGCACATCTGTGCTACAGCTTACAATCAGTTACCGCACAATGTGCTATCCGCACCCGTCCCCACGCTCCCATTCCTTACAATGCATCCATCCATGCGCACCTGTCATGGGCTTGACAATGGATGCATCAATGAGCGGCTGGTCAATGAGCACGCGCTCCAGCCGCCATCCCGTGGGAAACGTCTGGGTGCTGTACAGTCGCAGGGACCCGCTGTTGCTGCCCTCAGGGAGCATGTACATCTGTACAAGAAAATGTGTGCACATGTTCCTCGTCTATGGAGCATGATTATGTAGATATGTCTGTGCCATTTCAAAGCAAAGTGACTGTCACTGCTTTGAGCAGCCTGTGCACAGCATGTCCATCGTCCAAAAGGCATAAGGTTTTGCCTGTGCCGTATCAAAACAAGGTGGCTGCCACTGCTTGGGGCAGTCTTTGGGCAGCTCTAGCTCAAGCAGCTCTGGGTGCTGGGGATGCAAATGCTCACAAGCAACACAGCCCCTCCCACTGGGCTTGTGTGTCCCTTGGCTGTCTCACCCACACGCTGCGCTAGCCCAGAGACCTGAAGCACACAGTAGTGTGACTTAAGTGCGTCATCGCCAGTCATTGCTGTGTGCCCGTACCTTGCCGTTGTGTTCAAAGACAAATGGGTAGGACAGGTGCCAGGGCTCGTCTAGAACAACCCCTATGTGCTTCCAGGTCATGCCGCCGTCCTTGCTGACAGCTGTACCAATGTCGCCCTGTAGGGTCAAGGAAGGCATGGGGGAAAAAGGAACGAATTACGAACACAACATGGAATCAGAGAGCACAGAGCAGAGCACACAGTAGGGATAACTGGTGTCCAGCTGGGAAGTTGTTCCGCTGCTTCCACTCTACCCAGGCATGGTTGACCGATAGGCACAGCAGAGACCATAAACACAGCAGAGACTGAGCATAATTGAACAGCCTCGAGACCGTCGCCTTTCCAACTCCCAGGCTAGCGCTGTGTCTTGTTCCTGGTGCCTGTAAATGTATCTCAGCCTAGGCTTACATGACACCCGTCACACTGCCACAGTCTTCCTTCCCCACAGACGTACCTGATTGTTGTGAAGGCTCTTTGTCTCGTAGAACATGTACCACGTCTTGTCATCTTTGGGCCAAAGGAACGGATCAGCCACAAAGGATGAAGGCACGTCGTTGACATGAGCGCATGTCATAACTGGGTTGGCCACGGGCCATGCAGACGGCGTGTTGGCACGAGGTTTCCATTCTTCGATGGGTTTGAGGGATAAAGGTGATGGACCTCTGAATATGCCAATGCTCCATTGGCCCTGAGGCAGGCACATACCAGCAAACAATAGGTCAATGCATGATATGAGATTGCACTGCATGATGCATTGCAGGGGTTGGGTGGATGCCTTGTTCTGCCAGCTATGCATACTGTTCGCATAGCACGCTTACGGCATGCTCTGGGCCAGACCGTCTGTCAACCGACACTCTGTCACACCCACTTCATTGTCCGGCTGACAGCTGCTCCCTGGCCTTTGAGGAGTTGTGATCCGAACTGTAAATGCTACCAGGGCTTCCAAAGATCCGTACACGACCAATATCCATAGCAGCCAGTGCAACAGGCTGCGTACTCGGGTCGTTGCCTGAAGCCATGTTGGCAGCATTCTGAGCCTTGAGCGCGTAGGCTGCTTTCTCAGCCGAGGCCTGGCATCCAAGCCAGGACTCGGCGAGTTGAGCGTCAGGGCGGAAATCTCCAGGGCAGGACAGGGCAACTTCAAACTGACTCAGGCCAACTTCTTGCAGCTGCACGTACAGATCTTGCAGCGTGAATGTGTTGGGCCCTTGAGGTTTATGTCCCTTCCGTTTGTCGTATTGAGTTAGGCCGCCAATATCGTAACGTCGGAAAAAACAATTCAAACAAAAAAGGGAAAAAAATCTGCCCCCCCGACGTACGGGGGTCGTTGCTTCTGGCTGGGCAATCATTATGAGCACAATGTTGATCTGTAATTTGGTTATATCTCGGATGGGTTGAGGGCGGATGATCATCAATTCAACTCAAAGATGAAAGCTTCTTACGAAGCCCTTCCTGCTAAGAATGGGGGTGACGCCGCATTAATAGCCAGTCCATCTCATTCCAGGCAGCGAGCCTTGCACTTGGCGACCTTGGCAGGCGTTTGTGCAGTATGGCTCGCAGCTTCAAGCGGCATCATCATCGTCAACCGATACATCATGCGAGAACTAAGCTTCTCCTTTCCAATGGCTTTATCAGCGATGGGCCAGACGGCGAGCTTCATATTCTCATGCATTCTATGTGACGTCCTTAAAGGCGTGCCTGCAGCGGAGGGCGTTGACATGCGCTTCTTCCTCACACGTATTGCGCCCGTGGGAGCAGCGCAAGGTGTAGCCATGTGGCTCTCCAACAACCTATATCTTCTGCTCACTGTGGGTGCCGGGTCAGATGCCATGCATGCATGTAAACGGTGCTTGCTTCTTGCTCATGCATGCATCCATGCATCCACCATGGCGTTGGTACAAGGCACATGTGCGCTCTGAACAGCCGCCTAGCTCAGCGCCGATTGCCACCGTAGTGTGTACATGAAGAGCTGCATTCCAGGCGGTTTGTCGGCACAAAGGGTCCCCTGGTTGTGATGCTTCCTTGTATTTTTGCTGCTCAGGTTGCCTTCATAGAAATGGCGCGTGCAGCACTGCCATTGTTCACGTTGCTGGGGCTGTGGGCCGTGCGTGTGGAGATACCCACATGGGAGCACATACAGGCCGTGTCACTAACAGGCATTGGCTGCGCCATCGCCGCCATCGGCGAGGTGAGGCAGCCACATGAGTACCATAACAACAGCCATGGCGATGCCTGGCAATGCAGGGCCAGGGAGTTGCGCAGGTTATATCAATGCAGGAAATGGTTAGGCAGCGGAGGAAAGGCACTGCAACTTGCTTCTTCGCAGACCAGTTTTGAACTGCAATAGGTCAGGGTTGCCCTGCATGGCAGTGTGGGAGCGGGTATGGGTTAGGTGATTCATGCCCATTGTTGGTCCGCGGCCCCCAGGATCAGCAGAGATAATGTGCAGATGTAGCCTGCAAAGAATGAATGGGTAGCGAGCTAGAGGTTGATTGTTGTTGCCCTGATGCCAGTCATGGCATCTAGGATCAGAAGTAGCGCCACATGCAGAGTTGATGCCCCTCTTCCATGTGTGGATACGTGTTGCCTGCGCAGGTGTCGCTGACATTCCTGGGGTTGCTGTGCCTGGGCAGCAACTTCCTGTTGGAGATCACACGCATGGTCATGCTGCAGTTCCTCATGCAGGTGCGGGGTAGGTGGCGCTGGGCAGTGGGCAGCACTCCAGCAACAGGCAGGCAGGCACAATCAAACTTAGTAACATGACCACAAGCAGGCGCAGCCTGTAAACCATAGTGTTTGAGAACGCAGACAATGCCAGACATGAACAAGGTGTGGAGATTGATAACCCCTGAGTCTTGCAACTCTCTATCTAGTACTTTTACAACTCTGGATGATGCTCTCACTGCTAGCCCTTTCTGTCAAACTGACATTATAACAGTGGGTCAGCAGGCGATGATGGCAGGTACTCAACGTGGAGAATGATACCTGTACGTGTTATACATCTCCTTGCCAATCCCCTGTGCTCTGCATCAGACAGGACACCATCACTTGCCCGGGTGCGGTGTGTGCAGGGTCAAAACCTGAACCCCTGGCAAGGCCTGAAGCTCATGACCCTGCCTGCCAGCGTCATGTTGATACTCATGTCCCTGGTCATGGAGTCGCGAGAGATGGTGGAGAAGAACGCAGGTCAGTGGGCTTGCTGCATGGGGGCCTTCAGTACACGGCAGCAGCTCATGTTGAGCGCACCATCCATGTCTTAGGCACGATGTTGTTGTGAGCTCCGTACGACTTCATGGAGGCTGTGATGCACAGTCATGTGACTGCCAAAGTATTTACAACATCAGCTGGAGTCTGCCTGTACATCTGGCTTTGCATCTTGGCCACAATTTGTTTGCTCACAAGCAAGTGTTCCCTTGACCGCAAAAGAACGAAAGAGTGTGACTGGCACACGGAAACTACTTTTTGGTAGATCAACACAGTACAATGTCAAGCAACCACTGGCTCCAGTGCAATCCTTGGAAAATGTCCCAGAACTGGCAAACATCTTTTTTATTGGTGTGCTCCAGGTGCAATCGTTATGTCGCACCCCTTGGAGTTCTTTGCCGCCTGTTCCCTGGGCCTGGCCGTCAACTATCTGTCCAACACCATCATCAAGATGTCCTCGGCCACCACAGCCAAGCTGCTTGCGGCAGTCAGGGGGCCCCTGGTGGTGGTCAGTGGCGTGCTCATGTTTGCCGAGAAGGTAAATGTGTGGGCTGGTAGGTAGAGTGTGCATGGTGGTCAACAGAGCTGGTGAGACAGCTGGCTGATTGCAGGGTGGCATGAGCAGGGCAAACTGTACGCTCACATTCACCTCCCTGTCAGAAGGTTGAAATGAAGATAGCCACCTTTGTGAACATGCAGCTTGGCATGTTCATTTGTCAAGAGAAGGCAGAAGTTGAGGGTTGTGTCAGACACATGCCTGACCAATACCTTCTGCTTCCGCTGACATGAGAGATGATGGCTTGATGCGCAGGCATCCCTGTGGGCAGTTCACATAAGGCATGGCAGCTTGCCAATCAGCAACGCCGACATGCCTGCATGTGCTTGCAGGTGGCCTGGCTCCAGTTTCTGGGCTATACGGTGGCCTTGGCCGGGTTTGTCTGGTACAACCTGGCCAAGGCCAGGACTGCTTCCATTGCCAAGCAGCCTACAGTAAAGCCTTAGAGGCCTTCAGATTTTTCATACATTTGATGAAACAGTGAATAAGGGTGTAGCACTTGGCAAGGGTGTGGCGCAAGTTCATGCTACACAAGGGAGTCTGAGAAGATGTTGGTGTTCAGACATGGGCCAGTCAGCCAGCAGTGCCCTCAGCACTGTGCCGGCCTGATTCAGGTGTCTACAATTGATTCAATCATTAGCCTTTGACAAAGGCTGACAGTACCCGCACATGTGCCTAAACCATTCAAACTCATGATTCACTGCACGTGTGGTTGCTCAACTGACTCACTTGACTGCATGCAAATGTTTTGATCAGTTTCAGGACAGTACCTTTCATTTGGCAGCGCACAATTTTCATTATTGACTGGCTGACAAACTGGACGCCATGTACGAACCAGAGCCAAAAACACCACGCCAAAAAAAAGGAAGTTTGCCAGTTCTGGGACAGTTTTGGGACTGGCACCGTGATGAGGCTGTCAGTTGTCTCTGGGTTTGTTCATACCAAGTTTTTATGATGGTGAAAATTTGCAAAGTGTGGTGTTAGGTCAGTGTCATCTGACACTGGGATATGTTGCTGACGCTGTAGTCGGTAGGCGCTGGTGACTACAACATGGCCTCCCGATCCATGCAGCTGGAAAGGGCATCACTGCGCCAGTGCTTGGGTATCTCCAGGGTGTCGCCCAGGCTCATGCGTGCTTGCAACGTATCCAACATAAACGAATGTGGGGAATTGGCGTGGGGAATTAGTGGTTGGAGCGCGGGCAAGAGTGCAATTTGAAATGCGGGCGGGCGGCCATTTGATATGCTTGTTTTGTCCTGCATCTGTCGGTCATGGGGTGCCAACAGCTGAGCCTGGCAGTGGACCCGCAAAGGCATTGCCCGCTAGCTGAAGGATGCTAACAGCAGTATAAGCCTGACCTTGGAGTCAGTCCTTTCTGTGTCCTGTAACAGCTTCCCTGCTGCAAACAAAGAAAAAGGGATGAAAAAACGAATAAACTAGAAAACCAGCCAACTAGAAAGTAGTCTATGCACAGACACTTTACGCGGCTTCATCTGAACTTGCGCTACTGCTGCCACTGCTACAGTTGCTATCCGAACTATCCTGATACCGTTGTTTCTGCTTCCGTACGCGCCCTGGCCCAGGCTTCCTGCCAGGCATCACAGCCATCAGTGAGCTTCCTTGCTGCTGTGCTTTTGCTGGCAGTACGCCATCTACTCTCAGCAGCTGAAGCAGTGTCCTTGTCGCGGCTTCCCACAGAGCTAACACGAGTTGAGCTGACTCTAGTATACCATATGCACTGGGATTCCCAACAGCTAATTCATTCATACAATGCTTGGCATGACTGCGCTGCTGGTGGCCAGAGGCGTTGCCATGCCGCTTGTACGCTGTGCCCCGGTACACCAGGCCTGCAAACGACTGTGGCTGCTCAGCAGTGGCTGGGTGATGAGCTGTCAGGGTGGCAAGCTGCAAGGCAGACGAACACACCAGCGGTGAGCACCCCATCATGTCTGGCAGAGGCAGATGCAACCGTCCCGCCAATACACTTCATATGTTGTTTCAACTGCACGATGTATCAAGTGGGCGAAGAGCGGTGTGACTTTGCAAAGCAGCAAGAAGCAGGTTAGAAAAATGCAACCGCCCTGCGAACTCAGTGAATGCCCCTGACAGACTGACACAGACATGTCCAATGGCTGCAGTATGATGCAACTGCTGCTCACCAGCTCTTGTGCAGGTGAATGCGCTGCACCAGGCTGCCTTGCTTGTCCTCCTGTCGCTGTGAGAACCATGGCATGTGGCCCAGCCAACGCCATGGCCTTCAGCACATCTAAGGCGGGCCGCGCACGGCTCCACACACGCAGGCTAGCTGGACAGGGCGGGGACGACACACCATCTGGCCCGCAGCTGTGACTGCCGCACTTGGCCGTTTCCCGCCACTCGTCCAGGCTTTGCACCATTGCTGCATCAAATGCCATGCCACCAGGGACAACAGGACAACAAAAGAGAGCAGGCAGGCTCTGTGCTCTCCTGCTGGCATCATGCTGACTGTCAGCCCCCAGCATGTGACCTGGCACAGCCGTACTGCAACTTGCAGCAAGCATTCTGAGAGACCTGACCATGATCGCCCTGTACTGTCGACAAAGGCCGTCACTAGGCGCAGTAAGCAGTATGGATGAAGCCTGCAGCCAACACAAACATACTGTTACACATGCAGCCAGCCCAAAATAGGTAATACCTGCATAGCGTGCAAACTGATGCGGTGCTCAGCACTGAGGGCTCAACGGCTCTGGCACTACATGCACCCCTGCATAGCAGTCACTCCCCGCATGTGCACCCTGTATGTGCTGTGCACTCAGGAACCATACGCTCGCCCTGAATTGTCTGCCATACAACACTGTACTGCTTTGCCCCCACTGCCTCATACCAACAAATCCGCATAAAGAATAATTTATGCACAATACCATTGTGTTAGATATTGTGTGCATCACCTGGGGTCCAAAGGTCAGCATCATGCCGCGGTTATACCCTGCCGCCCCGGCCGCTGCAGCCACAGCCGTCTCCCGTGCCTCAAGTGCACACCCAATGTAGCGTGCTTGCAGTTCTGCTGGCGCTAACGCCGCTGCAGCTGCCGGTGACGTCAGGGGGGAGATGCCAGCTGCTGCGCAGACAGCCTGTGCCTGGATCTTGCTCACAAGGCCCACCAGGGACAGCCCTGCTTCCATGCATGCCTGAGCGCAAGGCTCCGGGCATGGGTAAGTGCACAACAGGAGGCTGACACCTGCATGGCGCAGTGCCAGCAAGCATTTGTGCAGCTGCTGTGGCCCGTGTGTTGCGGCCTGGGCGTACTCTGCCTCTGAAGTGACGAGCACGCTGTGGGAGTTTGCTCTGTGGCTGGAACTGGCGCCCAGCAGAGGGCAGGTCAGCACAACCAAATGCACCCTGCAAGCCAAGGCAAAGTGTGGTGTGGGCATTGCTTGTTGGGCTTGCAAGTTCTGGGCAAGGCATACGAACCTACACAGAGACGTCAAGCAGGGCGGTGGTGTGCACCAGGAACAAAGCTGAACATATCTCAGCAATGGGAATGGTCGTGATGGCTCTGGCAACGGAGTGGACATGTTCAACAGAATTTCAAGCTTGACTCTAGATTTCTGGCTGTGCACAGCCAGATCCATGCACGAATCACATGTGCCACGGCTTCACATGCATTTGCCCTCGAATCATCCGTCAACTTGCCCGTGTCATGATCTTGCGAGCATGCATCAGTGGTCCAGAATATAAGTTGGCCGGACTCCATCCTGAGAGCTCAAGCTGTATGCTGTTCCCCGTATGCCTTGCATGCATGTCTGAAGCCACATGGTACCCATGGTGTCACTCACTGCTCCATGCACGTGGGCATGTGGCGTGAAGCCAGGCCCTGGTCAAGTATCATCCCGGGCAGCAGGCGAGCGGCTTCCAGCGGTTGACCCGGCAGGATGTGGATGGGAGGGTCAGAGGCCAATCGGGCGAGGAAGAGAGGCAGGCCACACGCAAAGCTAGGCACTGATGCGCCTTCCTGAGCTGCCCGGCCAGCAAGGCGTGCCATTGTCAACTCCTGCACAAAATTTACATAGCAGTCATGAAACTTCGCAATGAAGGTGAATGCAAACGGAGACAGTGCTGCAGACATTCTCCAAGGTGCCAGGCTAGCCAGTTAACCAGCGAGCTCGTACACCAGCTCAAGGCTGCATGACCACAACATGGTTTTCAAATGTGCAAGCTGACACACACATCTGCAATGTCACACATACGCAGATGCACACATCTGCGCGTCGGCGTCTTGCGGGAGCTGTGTTCTGCATGCCTTGACACTCACCACTAACAACGGCACCAACAGTTTCCTGACGACATGATTGCTGGCCTGATTTGCCATGTGGGTGCATAGCAGTCCACGCAGTAGCTGCTGCAGACCAGGCGACTCGGGTCCTGAGGGTCCTGAGGAAGACTCAGCTGTGTTCACTACGCGCTCATCAAGAATTTGAAGTGCACTGTGGCTACTGCTGATGGCATCAACGACTGCAGGCTCCTGGCTACCCATGGGTTCTGCAGGCCTGATGACTGCTGACAACGCTGCTTGATCTGAGGCTTTGGGTGTGTCTGGCTGCTGGGATGCACCCGCCACATGTCCATGCATGGCTTGTGCATGGTGTGAGCTTGCTAGGCACTTGACCACATGGGTTGCGAGCTGCATGTGATGACTCTGCACAACATTGGATAGGCAGCCATCATCTGCTTGCTTGACGCAGCATAGACAAGTCAGCATAGATGAATGGGGCACGTGATGCAGACATGTGTACGTGCTCCTGGACAAGGCTCCACAAGGACCATTTCTTGCCTGTACTCTGGATACCAACATGTCAATCCCAGGCCATCAGCACAATGGCATGCATGCATCACGTGTTGTCCGTGCATGCAGTGCAGCTGTGAGTTTCACCTGCACACACCTGTGCTTGTGCCAAGAGATGGCACAGGTTTGCGGCGTCTGGTGTACTTTGGCCTGGAATCATGTGATCAGCAGCTGCTCGCATGCCTGCCAAGATCATGATCAGCAGGCGCTTGCTGCCATCGCCATGCACGTCCCCAAACTCCTGTATGTGTACATGTTTACAAGAATGGCAGGCACTGTACCGTCACATATGCCATTCTTGTACACATACGAACGTGCATGGCGATGGCAGCAAGCTCCTGCTGATCAAAATCTTGGCAGGCATGTGAGCAGCTGCTGATCACATGATTTCAGGCCAGCTTGCAGTAGATTGAAGCACCTGCGCAGCCTTGATAGCTGAAGCTATTAGAGGATGGCCAGGCTTAAGGGTTGTCAGTATATGGCTGCCACTTGTGCATAAAACTTGCTTTGTGGCAGTGACCAGAAGCTTGTGTCGGCCTGCATGCACGAGGTTGTTTTGGTCAGCGCGAGACTGCACGCAATCGCATGGCTTGCAAGATGATTACGTAGAACGTACCGCATGGCCCTAAGCTGCTGGCTACCGTGTTCTCAATGTCCAACATAACTTCCATCGCGGCGCTTTTGCCTATGGCGACTGCAGAACCATTGGCCACAAAGCCGTCCTGAGTTGAGGGCCTTGTATTTACAGGACTTGGAAGGGGTTGATCGTCAGGATGTCGCGAGTGAGGTTTTGAAAGCAGGCACATTGACACTTTAGCAAATTTTTATAACAGATAGCAAAAAAGTATAAAACGGACATGCTTGCATGCCAGACCGCAAAGGGCAAGGCCACCATTCAGGCTGCTAATGTGAGATCACTGCACATTTGAGGCACGCTTCCTGATTAGCGAACAAGTGCGCGTTTGACGTGCGCGTTGGAAAAGGTGACATTGCGTGGCACGTGGCGGACCGTTTCACCACATTTCCTGGTATCAATGAACGCAGGCATTGAGATCAGGCACCTTTTCGCAACCCTGCGATTGCAATCTGTGCTAATCTCATGGAGCCAGCCAAAGGGTACCTGCGCCGGACATCCGAGGAAATCCTCGACGCGTATCGCCAGCTACTGAAGTCGCGTAAGCAGGTGAGCCGAAGCCCACTCAATTCGGCTGCTTGGCGGCAAAAAAACTTGCCTCATCTCTTTTCAAGCTTAACAACGGGTTGGGCCAGCCACCAGCTTGCAAATGCTTTGCTGGTCTCGTTGTTGTTTGCTACAGGCCAGAGGCAAGAAGGTCAATTGCGACAGGCCAGAGGCGACCAGCTTTTGGAGCACCATGGTGAGGCGATGATTTTTGTGCACTTGGCTTGCACGCGCACTGCATGTGCATTGTTTGCTTGCCTTGCGGATGTGAATTAATCACATCGTTGGTTGCTCTTCACAGTTTTCAGCCCCATCCTGCTGCTTTGGCAGACGGCGAAGCTCTTCCCAGTCCGGCTATGGCACACAGGTGCGAGGGAGTTCACAGCATGCATCCTTCAAGCGCATCAATACCGAGATCAGTTCGCCATGCAAGTCGTCACATGGATCAATATCTGGGCAATTTGGCTTCATCATGTGCGGATTGTGTGAGGATTGAGATTTGCAACCTGTGCCATGCCCGGTCGAGACCTTTGCTGCATGTTTTAAGGCATTACAAGGCAGCGACCTCAGGCTGCAAGACTACTTGCATGCAAACCAGCCCACCACTCCACGCCGCAAGTTTGACATGCTTTGTGCTCTCACCTTCTTGCAGGCATCAGACGACAGTTATGGCTGCATTAAGCCAGCGCGCAGTGATTCACTGGGAAAGGCCACTCCAGCCCTGGTCACCCTTGCGAAGATGCTGGTACTCCACCAGACCGATGCAACCACTGGGACAGACTCCGACGAGACGCCCCGCATCACTGTCCCCCCCTCTCCTTCTCCCACTATTTCCTTATCAGCTTCGTCCCCCTCCATCATCTCACCACAGTACAGCCCACCATCCCACATGCCACCACCCCCACCTGCTCCCGGCCCTGTGCTGGCCCATGGCTCACACATGTGCCAGGGCAGCCGCAGCTCCATGGAGGACGCCCACTCCACTCATTTCTATTGCGCTGGCCATCTTCTGCCGGCCGCCATGGGCCTGAACGGCCCGCTCCTCATGGTTACTGTGGCGGACGGCCACAACGGCGACCGGGCGGCGTTTTGCGTGCGCGACAACATGGAGTTCCTGATCATGGAGGCCACAGCTCAACTGGCCGCCACGCAGCTGCAGTGCCAGGGCCTGGCCGTCTCTCCAGAGGCCGTATTGCAGCGGGCACTGGCAGCCATGGAACACGAGCTGGTGCACCGCGGTGCTGCGGGGCCGGTGGCTGGCACCACTGTCCTTGTCACCCTGGTGGCCCCAGTTGACGGTGTCATCTACACTGCAAACATAGGCGACTGCCGCGCTGTCATGTCAGCAGTGGGCGCCAGCGGCTTCCCCACAACCACTACTCTAACCACCGACCATCGTCCTGCAGACAACGCAGAGGAGGCAGCACGCTTAGCTGAGGCGGGTGTGCAGGTGGACTCCTCCGGGTAAGGGCTGTGCCCTGCTTGTTGGCCAGCGGTGTAGAGTTCGCCGATTGCCTGCATCAGCCTGGTAATGCACGCAGTGTGTGCTACCCTCAGCTGCTCTGCTTGTATCTAGGTTGCCAGTGCCGGACTGCTCCAAACTATGCGTTTTGGTGGCCTTAACAGGGTGTTGACCAGACCTTGACTTCGTTGTAGATTTGAATGTATGTTTGAATCCCTTCATAGTCATTCCACAGTCTGTTGCGTTGTGCTGTGCAGGTACATCTGTCATGCTGTGGCCGCTTCATGCAGTGGCGAGACTGCCTGTTCTGAGCCGCTGCAGCTGAGCCGCTCGCTGGGTGATCCGCAGTTGAAGGCAGCGGCCGGCAACACTCTCCTCGCCACACCCACCATAGCTGTTCACACCATTCCCAGCGGTGCTCAGTTTCTTCTGCTTGCAACCGATGGAATCTGGGACAAGCTCAGGGCCAACGATGCCGCACGCATTGTGCGGCAGGCCCTGGAGGGCCGGGGCAGCGGGGCGGAGGACGATGCCGCACGTGCACTAGTTTCGGCCGCTCGCAAGCAGCAAGGCCCAGACGACAACGTAGCAGTGGTGGTTGTGCGAGTAGCGGAGATAACCAAGCGTGCATCCCGGTTCGCACGGCCCGTTGTTTGAGCCTGGGAGCTGGGGCACCCTGTGGGAGGGGAAAGGGAAAGCGGATGCTGGTTAGCGTGTTTAGAGACACCAGGCACCATGTGCCCAACCAACACTGGGCCCTGACAAAATTCCGATTGGCAGCCCTTACAGCTGCTTACACAGCCATTCTCTGCATCGCACACTAGACCGGACCAGCCTGACACTATAGCAAAGACAGAAGTACAGTGCCGTGCACATCAGGTGCCCTGCAGATATACCAATGACTAGTGCGAACGCCACACTGACAGGCCAGTGATTATCATGTACACAGTCAGGCACATATGCAGCGCCCCATGCACACAGACTGTGCAGTCATACCCGGACACTCACAGTCCGCTTTGACCTTGACCTTTATGTGCTCATTGATGCCTTTGCTGCGCATTGCATTCTTATTCATGGAACGAGCCTTGTGCTTGGCTGTGCTGGCAAAGAAATGACCAGTGCTTGGTAAAGTAGGATGCTTGCCAGTTCTGGTGGCCTCACATGCGGTTCTAGTGTCAGCGCAAAATCTGTCCCAGAACTGGCAAACTTCTTTTTTTACCGCCTTGTTTGTCTGTGATCCACCACCATGGGCATGCGCAGACTCAACGTTGCAAGGCGGCTCAGTCAAGCAGGCAAGAAGGTGTGAGCCGGACATGCCTAGGCACACTCACAGCCTTTGCTGAGAACTTTGCTTCGTAGCTTGTTACGTGATTCATCCCTGCATACATGTTCAGATACTCAAATATTGACAATTGATAGGTCACAGCCCTGTATGACAGTTTAGAGGTGCCCAACTGGGGCAGGTTGTAGACTTATGGCTTTTCCAATGGCTTTTGACCCATACTGGTTCAAAATGTGATACAAAACATTTTCAGATGATTTGCACCCTTGGACAGGCCGGACGGCACACAGGGATGCTTGTCCAGTGATTCTGATTGTTTTGACAGCATCATACCGTTTCACATGGCACCATTTGCCATGCTGAACCTTGAACTTGTAGTTTGGGCGTTTGATTTGCATCTGATTGCGGCCTTTGCGAGGCTTGTCTGCAGTGTGGCTGAAAATGTTTCACACTCACCGCAGGTACAGATATTGTAAGATTGCTTCTCCCTGCTGTTGGTTCTCTCTGCTGTCCAGCGTTCACTTGTAGTTAGTTACACGGAGGGAGTGCACACCAGGAAGCATGTCCAACGCAAATATCAATTATATGCGCAAATTGCAAAACTTTCTCGTAGTACAGGGGAATCTAGCCGTGTCAGCAAGGCTGGTGAGTTCCACCTGGCTATCAACCCACAGGGCACCTTTCAAAAGCACACCATTAGCCAATTAAATGACACCTACGAGCCTCCAGTTGCTCAGTCTTTCAGGTCCTTCATAGCACCGCTAAGTAGTATTAAGGAAATTACTAGCATGTCCTAGCGAAAAACAACTGTCCCAGAACTGGCTAACTCTTTCGTTTTGCTAGCCAAGACAGTTTTTGAGGCAACCATACGCAAGTACAAAAGTCAACCACCACGTAAGGCAGCTTCAGACGGAGGACTCGGCAGGCTGCATCAAAGCTGCGCATGGACATGCTTTCAAAATATACAACAAATTGGATGGCCGATTGTCTTTTGTCGTTGTCATCCACAACTTGGGAACCAGCGTAAGGGGGTTTCACTGGCCTGTGGGGCCAATCTGGCTGCCCTGGCCTTGTCCATCAGCTCCTGTCCAGCCTGGCCCAACCCTCGCCACAGCTCCCAAAGCTGCATGCTGACTGGCAGCTTCCTGGCTGCATCGCTGTCTTTCTGGTTGCGTGGGTCACGCCTGGTGCTGGTGTTGACATACCCGTAGTCATGATGACTATTGCCTCGACACACGACCTGTTGGCCCGCCTTGATGGAGCAGCGGGGGCACAGTTGTCTTGGTGGCCCTGTTGAATCAATCACATCGTTGGTTGCTCTTCGCAGTTTTCAGCCCCATCCTGCTGCTTTGGCAGACGGCAAAGCTCTTCCCAGTCCGGCTATGGCATGTGAGTAGTAAGTGCACCAAGTCTACCAGGCACGATGCAAATCTCAAGTTCAACCAACTGAACAAGGCGGATTTGAGTTACTCAGTTGCTGCCAGCTCCAGTGTCAGTGGCGCCTTAGAAGTTTGAGTGGCGCCTTCGAAGGTTCAGTGGCGCCTTAGGAGGTTGAGTGGCACCTTAGGAGGTTGAGTGGCACCTTAAAAGGTTGAGTGGCGCCTTAGGACGTCGAGTGGCGCCTTAGGAGGTTGAGTGGCGCCTTAGAAGGTGTTATAAAGCTGAGCCCGAATTGCGGCAACAAAACAAATCAAAGCTCATTACGCACAGCTTAGTCGTGATGCACTACAGTGCCTCAACTGCCACTCTCCATCCAGGTGGACCACAGTTGATTCACCAATCTGCCACCAGCACATGCGCCCTTGCACTGGTTTGTTGGCTGTTGCAGGAAGTGGACAGTGTGCTGGGCTGAGCCATGCCAGCACGACAATTACACCATGCCGGCGCACTTCAGAGGGCACTTCAGAGCTCTGCTAGCGACAGGTTCGGGTAGCAGTTGTGTTAGAGGTTGTTCTCAGCTGTGTGACCTGTATCAGGCGGCATGTGTCTAGTGCCCAATGAAGCGCTGCGGTTGAAAAATTCGTGTTGTGGAGGGTTTGGCTGCCCTTAGCGGCCAGCTCCAGTGTCAGGGTTGCGGTGTCAGTCAAGTCACCGAGTGGTTGTTCAACTTGGTTGGTAACCACTGGTGCCAATACCCAGAGCCCCAAGCGGGCTGGTAATTGTCACCATGGTGCTGATACTTGTTGAGCAAGTGTGCCTGCATGGCCTGCAATTGACCCCCGGGATATGGTGGTGATGCAACTGGCACGACAGCAGTACCACACTGTCGTACTGCCACGGAAAATGAACACCGCGTTCAACGCCAACAGCCTTGCCCCAGCAACAGCAGCCCGTGCATCACGCTCACTAGCGTCTCAGCATTACAGCCTCATGGTCTGGTTGGCTCTTGATTGGCACACTGGTCAAGGGCGCAACTCCCCTTTACGTTCCGATGTTGGAGAGCGGGGTAGTGACCGGACAACGAAACCATTTGCTTAGTTTGGCGGCTAGTTGGCTGTCTTTACTCACACTCTGATCTGCTTGATTGAGCCGCCAGGCAATGGGCAGTCTCCTGTGACCCCGGGGAGCCGCGTTTTGCATGTCTGTGTTTGCACATTGTTTGATAAATTCGCAGATGAAATGCCCAGTAAGTGGAATGCACACATTGTTGAGGATGAGAGGGGTGAGTTGATGAGGCTGACGTCAAAACCGACTCGAGACATGTAAACACGGGAAAAAAAGCTCCAACTGACGCATGAACGAGCTTTATCTCATGTCGCTTTGTCTCAGGTGGCCACCACCATTCCTATTGCGGTGTGTAGTAATCACCTTCACGTGTAGGTTGGACGGGTGGGAGTCCCTCCCCTCATGTGACGCCTGTAACGCCAAGTTGTATTGTACTGGCAGACCGCTCTAGAGAGGATGGACAGAGCTGCTTTAGCCACCACAGGCCAGAAAACTGGTGCAATGCAAGATCTCTGGCAAAACAAGGTTCTGCCAGAACAACGCACATGCCACGACTCAGCGCACACGCTTGCCGCTGCCACTGCTGCGCGCCTTGGCCTTGCGCTTGTTGCTGCTTGACCGTGCATCCGCACCATGTACACCTCCGTTCTCTGCTGCCTCCACTAGTCCCTTGTCTGGTGCTGCCGTGTCTGCTAGAGCAGCTGATTCTGCTGCAGTCACAGCTCCCTCTGTTGCAGTTGCCTCTTCCTGCTTGAGGTCCGGCAAGTGCTTATTGTTGCGCACATCGCCGTCAGCCACATCGGCTGCTCCCGCCTCAATCTTCCTCTCTGCTGCCCCTGGCTCAGTCTTCCCCTCTGCCTCTGCTGCCCCTGACTCTTCTGCAGCAGGCGCCTGCTCAGCAGGCCCTGCAGGCTGTGCCGAACCTGCAGCATGCTCGTCATTTAGTTCGCTGGCCGACACATCCGTTGTGACAGGCACTCCATCTGCCGGGACCGCCGCCTCCGCGCCTTCGTTCACCGCTTCTAGCTCGCCTGCCTCCGCCACCCCCTGTGCTCCTGGTGCTGCCTCCTGTCCGTCAGCTAGGGCTGCGTGTCCCTCCCTCATGAGTTGCTCTAGCTCCTCCTTCCAGCCCAGGTGTTCGCACAGGTCACGGATGCCGTTGTCACAGTCACCCAGCCACACGGCATCCCTGGAATGTCAAGGGAACAGTCACATGGGTGGGGCGGCACATGCATGCAGGTGAGCATGATGCACAGAACTTGGGCACAAACGGGCAGTGCACAATGACACAGAGGATTGTCAGGATAACATGACAATGGGCCACATGTGCATGCTCAGATGTGCATGTAGGTGAGAACGATGCAAAGGCGGTGACATTGACACAAATGGGTGTGTGTGCACTGCCTAGGGCACGCAAATGGGTGTGTGTGCACTGCCTAGGGCACGCAAATGGGTGTGTGTGCACTGCCTAGGGCACGCAAATAAC
>QAXH01002682.1:0-11655 GCA_004335635.1 Chloromonas sp. AAM2 | reverse complement strand
CATGACACACCATTGAAATGGATGCAACACACACACACACACACACACACACACACACACACATATACACAGGCTGCTATACATGTTGGCTGAAGAAAGGAGAGTTGGAAACAGGCTGTGGGACGTCTCCGTGCACACGAGTTTGCTCAAGAGAGTGAAGCAGCTGGAACACTTGGTGGCGACTTACATTACCGACTTCTAAGGCATACCGGTCAGACGAGCCACACATCCATGTGTCTTTTGACATGTAATTCCTGTCTAATCCTGGTTTGCTGTCCCAGAAGTGGCAACGCACCGTCTACCACAACACGTGATTCTCGCCCCGCTGTACACCCCTGTGACACAGTGTGCAAACTCCACAGTATACCCAATCAGACTTTGCAATTACAACACACATCACCAACACATGTTCAAGTGGTAATGACAGAAATTGTCCCAGAACTGGCAAACTTTTTTTTCATAATTTTTTCATAAGCTCCATTCGCCTGATGCTATCTTGCAGGCTCTGTCAGCCCCGGACCCACAAGAGGCCCTGCCCCCACCCCTCCCATTGCGGCTGTCCCCATTGCTGAGGGCAGCGCCCGGTTGGCCAGTGGTGGCACTGTGGGCGATGTGGGCAGCAACCGTCAAGTGGTGGCCCAGTGTGTGGAGTATCTGTGCGACCTGGTGCAGGTAACTGGGCCGTGAAAGGGAGAAAGAGTTGGCAGGTTAAGAGGAGAGGCGGGGCAGGCAAGACCACGAGTACCTCGTGCCGTAGGCGGGACAGTCATGATGCACATTCTGCAACGTTCAGAAGCGTTCAAATGTTGTCAGAAGCGCCCAGTGTTCGGAATAACCGTCAGTGAATTATATGGCAAGCTTGGAGTGAGGACAGGGGTGCCAGGTGTGGCGAGCGGGGATGGCAAGGCCAGCAGCCAGATACAAAGATGCACCATCTCAACAGGAGATAGGTACTAAGAGCAGCGCCTGGACTTGGCTCCGCACATTCAAGTGACGGGCCAGGCTAAACAGGAAGAAGGTATAGGCAGTGGTATCAGAGCTCACAAGGAGCTCACTCCGTATAACTCAAAGCCAGGACGGGCATGCCAGAACAAGCTTACGTTGCTCTTTATCAACAATGACAAGACATAATTTCTCAGAGCTCTGAACAGATGCAAAGAGAATGTATGTTGTTGCGCTGTGTCATTGCTGCAGGATGAGCTTGGAACGGTCAGGGAGGCTGCCTTGCTCGGACTGGATCAGATAGTGTACATGGCCACAAACGAGCACACAAGTGTGACTGGTGCTGTTAATAGCACACCATCTAGTGGCGTGGCTGGCAGTGATGGGAAGATGAATATGCAGGCTTTGCAGCCTGCTGGCCATGTGAGCTCTAGTGATGCCAAAGGCACCGGCTCAGGGAGTGTTGTATCAGGGCAGGCGTGGCCTGTTGTGTCAGTGATGGATAAGGATCAGGTCGTGGCAGTGCTGTCTTGCCTGTATGACCCATGTTGGGAAGTAAGGCATGCCACACGGCAGCTGCTAAGCAGACAGGGTGTGACGGCACAGTGGACCACTGCTCTGGTAAGGGCTTTGGCGGACTCGGTTGCCAAGGCTTTGGGAGCATTGGTTGGGGGTGAGGTTGAAAAGAAGGGGTTGTTAGGGCTGGTGAGAGGTGTGGCTGTACAAGCACCTAACTCAGCTAGGACTGTTGGCACATCCATTGCCAAGCAGCAGCAGAGGCAGCAGCAACAGCAGCAGCAGGAAAGTTTAGCAGGTGCGCCCTCTGTAGGTTTTGCGGAGCCAAGAATCGGTCGGCAACATCTGCTGGTCATGCAAGCTCTCGTACAAGGACACATGTAATGAAACTGTTTGTATGGCATTGCGTGCGAGTATCTATGCATCGGGTGGCCTTGATTATGGGTATTGGACATTTGCTGTTTCTTACGACCTTTCCTTGGACGGGAAGGACGGGCGCAACGGTTTCCGGCCAATCAGACTTTTTCTGTGTTTGACCTTCCATAGCCGTTTTGAATACATTCTTATGTTGGTCCGCAAGCCTACTTTGCAACACAATTGCACGGATGGAAGACGTAGCTTGCTGCCCATGTCCGCTTATCTTCCGGACGCGGCAACAATGATGTTGTGGCTGGTGTTCTTGCTAGCGGCTGTGCTCCCAGCACAGGTAAGGCTACTCGCTCAAGTTGATGTCCACGGATGCTGCAGTACGAGTAGCCTTGCGGTCGGTACGCGTCTGGCAGTTGCAGCGACGCTTCATCTGCATGGTTCGCAGGCCGCTGCACCAACCAGCCATCAATGGCAATGTCGCAAGTTCGCTGCACTTTCCGACGCCAAGACGGTTAAGCGAGCTTGCATGGCTCGTGGTAAGTCACATGCGATTGCATCGCGAATGATCGTCTATGCGGTCTGGCCTTCACGCTGTGCATTCAGCACCAATTCCGCCTCACTGTTCACTCCTCGCAGATCGTTGTGGAGGTTCACACATAACCGTGCCTGCTTCGTTCAAGTTTTCCATCCCATGCATAAGTGAGTCAAGCAGGCACTTTTGGCATCAGACCGTGCAACCGTACTGGCAGCTGCTGCCAGCTGCCCTGCAAGCCCTAATCAGCACACTTGACCTTAGTGACAGTGTTCTTTGAACGAGTGACTGGATTCAGCACCTGTGACCGTCAGTCTGTAGTTGGTCTCTTGCTGCACCAGGCAGCTCTTGACGCAGCTCATTGGAATGTTTGGCTATCTAGCAGCTGTCTAGCCTGGTTTGTGCGGCAGCTTTGACCTGCATAGCATAACAAGACACTTCAAAAGAAATATGCTTAAGTAAGTAATTGACTGTACTGGTCCTTGCAGGCATGACACCTGACTGCGAGCCTCTGCCAGCGGGTATTCCCAACTGCCTGCAGTGGATTGAGGTTGTGGACAGCACGCCCGTGCCCTGCCCACACTTGTGTGACTCCAACGGCCATCGCTTACATGACTGGCACGTGGACCCTGCAAACCAACAGCAACCGCAGCCACAGAAAGCAAAACAGCAGCAGGCCATACAATCACAGCAGAATGCAGGAGTGTTGCCAGGGCATCAGCAGCACATGCACGGCGGAGTGATTGACTGGGCGCACATGCCAGCATTTCCAGTGGAGCCAGCAGCACCACCAGCCAGGCCGGGAGACCCAGTTGAGCCAGCAGCACCAGCTGAGCCAGCAAGGCAAGATGGGCCAGCCGAAATGACAGCCAGCTTGGAAAACCAGGGACATGGTCAGACGCGCGAAGCCCCTGCTTGGGCACCAGAGCCAGATAGGCATGCACGCGTGCTGATGCACGAGCCAGCAACATCAGTGCCAATTGGATGGATAGTGCAGAAACCAGTTCAGCCGAAAGCTGCAGGCAACCCGCAGTCGACTCTTGCAGGACGGATCGGCCAGTGGCTATACCATCGGTTTGTTGCTGTGGAGCTTTACTTCTGGCCGGGACAACGATACCAATTGCATGTCGCCGTCACGTCTACGCGCGTACCCGATCCAGAGCGCCGACGCATGGCCGAAACGGACACGCCTCCGCCCGAACCACCATCAGCCCCGGCTACCTCGCAGGTGCTCAACACTGTCACCTTTTCCCCTGTCGCAGCCTGGGACGTGAATCCCAAGGACATCGCCTGGGTCAATCCGAGCATTGCGATCGTCTGGACGATAGTCGCCGCGATCATCGCTTTTCTGGCATACCGTAAGCGCCACGATCCGATGTCCACCATTGTTTACCCTGATTATACGCTTGACCCTGCCCCGGCAGAGGGCGAGCAGCCAGCCACAACCGCCACCCCAGCGACAGCTGGCAGGCCTGCTGCCCTTTCCGAGTCCACCACGGGCGCCACTGCCTCGCAACATGCTGCAGACCCTACAGGGGAGATACGGCCTGCTGTATGGGCACCTGGCTCGACCCTTCCCGTCCATCCAAACACCATGTCAATCATCACCAACCCTTTGGCACGTCCCAGTATGATGCTGGACACTCGCATGTCCGAAGAGCTAGGAAGCCCGTTCACGGACGTCCATGCTTTGGGCCACATCCACATGCCAGGCGACCCGCCCCCAGTAAATTCGTTCATGACCCACCGCGAGAGTATTACCAAAGGCACGGGGGCAGTGGGTGGGTTTGTGTTCGGCAGCACGCCAACCACACCAGACTCGGCAAAAGCCAGGGTGGGTTCTGGCAATGCCGAGATTTTTCCAGCAGGCGGCATGTCACCCACACAATCCTCCCGCGTGCCCATGCCAACAGCCCTTGTACCATCACCAGATGGCAGCGGTCACTCGTCTGGCACACGTGATGGTACGTTTTCTGCCATGCGCCCCGACTCACCGACAGCTGTTAACCCATGCCGGCCGTCGTCCACTGGTAGTTCAAATGGCAAAGGATTGTCGGGCAGGTTCTGGCGGTCCCTCAGCCGTGAAGTGGCCAGTAACCAGGTTATGGACAGCAGCCGACCCAGCCCTACACAATCCACGGAAGGCAGCAGCAACAGCGCACAGCATGCCTTGCACACAGATGTATCTCTGCATGAGGAGGCATTGAGCCCTTCAACTGACATGGATTCGTCTGGTGGGGTAAGTGGGTCTGAGGGTGGAGATGTCTTAGGAATGCTGCTGGTTGGCAGCAGCAACAGGCAGCGAAGGGAATACTCCGGAGGCTCCATTGACCCACGCAAGCAGGTCGACCGTCCTGTCTGGAGCCGTCTGCGCCCTTCCGAAGCACCAAGCACTCTCATCAGCCCGGCGGAGCGTGCAGCCTTGGATGCGGCCATGGACGCAGATGAAGGGGACAAGAGTGAGCAGGATGAAGGCAAGAATGTGGCTCCGGCTCGGTCGGCGACATCCCCAATGTTGCTGCAGCGACCCAGATGGTCCGCAGCCAATGACGCCGGGGAGGTGGAAGAAGCACAGCGGGGCGGCCCAGGGCAGCAGCAGCCTGCTGCCAGTCCTGTCGTGTCGCGTGCAGACCTCTTGATTCCCGCAGATGCACGTGGTGTTGAGGATAAGCAGGCGTGGCTTCGCAGCCGCACACCGCCCAGTAATGTGATTGTCAGCGGTGGATCGGTGCAATGGGACGAGGCAAGTCAGGGCGCGGCCAGCGGCAGCGGGCGCCAAGTGAGCAAGGTCAAGCGTGACACAATCAGCCTGTCTCAGCGGGCCAGCAGCACCCCGGGCGGGTTCAAACCGGGATCTGCTGGCTCTGCCAATGGCGCCCTGCCTGCTGCACTGTTTGGAATCCCACCAGATGCAAACCGACCGGAGTCTCCACGGGAAGGGCGCGTGCGCTTTGCGGCTAATCTGCCCCCCGGCGGCCAACAAGGGGATCCAGAAGAGGATGATGTGTCTGAACTAATAGCTGTGTCAGCGCCACTGGTGGCCAAGCAGCCGAGCCAAGGCCGGGTTCTTGGCCGCAGCAACACGGCAGCGGCTTTGCTCGCGGATAAGTTTGCTGAAGTGCGCACCAGCCTGAATGGTAACGGTGAACGGCAAGCGCCTGCCCGTGCCGGCACCAGCCCGCTGGCCAGTGTTGGCAGCACCAGCAGGAGTGCACGGGGTTCAAGCACTCCTTCAGCTGCGTCCAAAGGCGGGGTTGAGCTGCCTGCCCGTGGCCATAGCAAGGTCCGCTCGGGGTCCCTGCAGCCCTCGGCTAATGGCAAGGTGGAGGAGGTTCCAGACCAAGCGGTGGCCGTCACAAACTTCAACTTCAGGCACATTTCCTTGCCTGGCATAGCAGATGGAGATGAAGAGGAGATGGAGGCGGCAGCACGACAACGAATGTAACAAAGCCAGTGTGGCTTCAAGGGCTGGAAATGTTTAGACGCCCAGATAACAGATCTGTACATGTGCATGTGCGTCGAGGACGCTAATGAGATCGCATTCAAGACCAATGGTTGAACTAAACACAGTGAAGTATAGAGATGATCAGGCTCTTCCTGTTGTTCTTGGAAGGTGGGATGCTGTCCAGTGGGATGGAAGTCTGTGATGGGCATGCGTTCAAGAGCTGGTTGCTTGCACTTGACACGGTTGTACGGTACATGGCTGGTCAGAATCTCAGGCCCGCCGTGAAGCCAGTCGAAGAGTGACGTACTTGAGAATAATGCATGTGATATCTTTGCATTTGAACGCATTGTTGTTCCTGGAGAAAGAAAGAATGTGCACGGTGCCAGCTTAACATGTGGTTGACTGCCTATCTGGTGATTGACTGAGCGCATTGTGCCCATCACCTGCATGATTCCAATCCGGCTTAGTGCAACTGACAGGAGGTGTCTTACAGTTAAAACGCAAGGCGTCAGTTGTACTGTACTGCCTGCACACTGGCACAGTGCACACTGCCTAGCAATGACAACATCACTGCGTTCACCGCATCCTTACGCCAGTGTCATGTGTATGGAGCGCAAGTTGTTTTCGACTTGCAAATCGGATATGGGACTAGTAATGCATCAGCGTTGCTGCCACGCAATAATTGGTCCAGCTGAAGTCGACACATGTGACGAGTGCTGCAGGTCACGTTTGTGGCTGTGGCTGCCACTTGTACACAAGGGCAGCTGAAAATTCCTCCTTCACTTCTGTGCCTCTAAATGTTTCTATATCATTTCAAGACATTCACGCGTCCTTAATCCCCAATCCACACCCTTCCTATCCGAATCTAGTTGTTTTGCATATTACAATGTGGGCAGCAGCCCAAAGTCGCCCTTTTTTTGTCCGATTTGCAAGTACCAGATAACGGACCACACACGACACAATAGTCCCCTCACAGCAGTGTCGGCCCCGGCTACCTGTCATGTAATCTTATTCTAATTCCATCGCGTCCGTTGCATAATGTGCTGACCGTTGGTGGTGTGGCAGCGTTTGTCGATGCACGCTACTATTGCGGTACCATCGCTCAGTCAAGTGGAGGTTGATATGCTTGCCGCTTGACTGTGTCTCTCAATATTGGTGGTCAACAAGCACACCAAAAGAAAAGAAGTTTGCCAGTTCTGGGACGATTTTCGCATGTGAAAGTGCCAACAATGACCCGCTTCCTCCCCAAGGCGCTGCGTGTTGTTGCGGATACATGGAGCCTGGATGTCATCTTGGGAGCCACCCAAATTTCTTGCACTTGGGCACCGTACAGGTTGATTTCTGCATTTCGTAAGACGAGCATGTAACACAAGCCCCACCACTCTCAGTGCCACTGTCCCAGTATTGGCAGTCAGCCTACCAACCTACCAACCGCCTACCAACACCAGCAACACATTCCGTGACATTTAACGCAGTGCACACAGACACCACAAAGTCCTGTAAATCTCCACAACATCAAACACCTCATCACTGAGTCACAAGGAACTCGGTTGCGACGGCCATGATTGCACTGGAAAGGCGAACATACACCACCTCACTTTCACATGCGAAAATGGTCCCAGAACTGGCAAACTTCTTTTTTAGGGGTGCAATTTTCTTGCAGCTATTAACCCTATAAGCTGATCGGATACTGAGACGATCGAAAATAGGGCATGTATTGAGGCCACACCAAGTAAATGTTTTGGGGGTTGATCACATCATACCCACAGGTACAAAGTGATGCCCAACCAAGCAAGTTCTGCATCATGCACTCCATGCTCTTCAGAAATTTAGGCCAGATGGGGGGGAGCGAGACTGCCATCCTGAAGGACGCAGTCCTTACAAATGACACAGCAATGCCCAATTAAAGTCCAGAATGCTCTTGTCTCACACTTTGCGGTGCATCTCACCCGCCTGATAGACAGTCCCGCGGCCCACTTGGATCACATGCAGTAGCAACCTTAGGTACACTGGTCGGACTACTGCAAGTCAGGCAACACGAACGTTAAACGCCAAAGCTGAACGTCAGGGTAAAACCGCAGGGTAACAAGGTCGACTCTGTCATGCATTTGGGCGACGGCATGTTTCACCAAGTTCCGAACTCCTGGCTATAAATGCATAACAGTGTCCTAGGTGCCAAGTGCGGATAGACAAGCACACCAAGCCTGACTACATGACAAAGTATAACAATGTCGACAGCCTCTAGTCAAGTGCCAGCAAAAATCTGTAGAGGCAATTCTGTCATTTGCGGGCCAGGTGGCTGCACTGGCTCAGGTCATATCGCCATGAATTAGCCATGCCTGCCGCGCTTGCCCCTGCCCCCTCTCTGCCCTCCCCTGCCCCCTCGAGACGACCTTCCCCCGCCATTCCCACCCTCCTGCTGCCCAGCTCCCCCCTGTGCCTCCTCCCCACTGGCTGGCCCTTGTCTGGGCGGTTCAGCCACCACCTTGATGCCTGAGAGGATGTAGCCGCCCGTTCCCGCACACATCATGTGCGGATGGGTCCGTGCGGGAAGCACCTGCGCAGGCCGGCCGCACAACTGTTCATTTCTACCTATCAATTCACATTGCTGGCGGCTTGCTTCTTTGGATACTGCACAGCCTCGGGCAGCAGGTCAAAACTGTAACCACATCAACACCAACTGCCAACCACTGAGACCAAGAAAAAGAGATCATGGCCACATGCTGCTCGTTGCACACTCTCTCAGCATGTGCCACTGCCATGGCTCGTCAAACCTGCTTGGTGGCTGGGAAGGTGTGCAAGGGCAAGCAGGTACACCATTCAAGGAGCCAGAGATGTTTTTGACAGCTTGCATAATTTCCCAGCCCTAGGCACGAACAGTCGACACATAACCAGGCAGTCACGATGCCATGATGAACGACTTGCCATGGCAGGTGTGCGCTGCATGCCCTCAGCTATGCTGCGACTGACCTGGTATGGCCGCATCCAACTTTCCTGCAACTGCAGCAGCACGGCTTGCTTTGTGACCTGCAAAGGCATGGCACACGGCGCACGTCCGCACTCCTTGTCATGCGTCTGCAGCATCAAACCGAGCTACACTGGCCTACACACCTACACTGCCGTCCAGTGGCTATCAGAACAGAACAGGCACGATGAAGTGAGACGCTGCCAGCATGCCGGCCTGTGCATGGACAGTGCAATGCCAGTACCTGCAGGTGTGTGAGGCACTCTGCCAGGGGTTGGGGCCAGCAGCTGAACACGACGAAGGAGGCCGAGGGAGCCAGCAGGGGCATGACCTGCGGGGCACAGCCACAGCGCATGGCGTCAGTTGCAGGGCGGCAACGCATGTACAGTTTCATCACGGCAATGGCTCCAAGCAAAAATAGGTTACAGAGGACCTGAAACCCTTACGTTTGTTTGCTGCGCACTTTTGATCAAAAAGATTGCTTTGATCGACAATTGTTTGCTGCGCACTTCTGATCAATAAGATTGATTTTATCGACAATTGTTCGTCATATGTGTGAGGAAGCACAGTGTAAACGGTATAAAACGAGACACAGAGTCCCCAGGCCAGCGGGCAACCAGCGCCATGAGCATCTGTTGCAGGCCGGTCGCCGCCAATCCCATCCCAGCACTCTGAAACCTCCCTCTGAGGTTGCCTCAAATGATAGTCTCCTCCTGGATGGCAACCCTTCAAAGCCACGCAATGGAGCTGTCGGAGCGGTTTCCCATCCCACGTCAAGGTGACAACAGCTCAAACTCTTGTTTGTGCAGCCCTTGCTTTCAAAATGTATCCATCCCGTGCCAGATGTTCAAACCACAGTTCGTCCCTCCCTTTCCTAACAGGCACACGACCAGTGCTGCTGGCCATGTTCACCACAGACACCCATACTCCCTTCAAACGCACTGCCCCTCTCCCGTCTGCTCAGTACCGAGCTCCGCCCCTTGCCCTTCCCACCTGTTGCATGAGACTGGTGGGGTCGTGTTTAGGGTTTGCCACCAAGCAGCATGCAAACCCGTGGCTGAGAATGTCCTCCAGAGCCCCGCTGCCCTGCCGCCCGCCTGCCCCAGCCCCGCTGGGTGCGGTTTCTGTCCTGCCAGTTTCTGGCCTGTCGGTCACTGGCCTGGCGCTCCCAGCCAGCTCCTGCTTGGCGTCTGATGCTGCATCCACCTCCATTGCGTGTCCCAAACATGCCTCTGCCGTGTCGGCATGAGCCCCTGGCGCCTGTGGCTCACTTGCAGTCACATCTGCAACGTATGGCACAGACGTGCGGATGCTGAGATCACTATGTACCACATGGCTGGCTTGTTGAGGTGCCAGTCGAGGTTGGTATGCAACCGCTGTACGGCCATGCCCTTGTGTTGTGCACGATTGCTGAGCGTTCTGTGTGTTGCAACCGGGTGCCACAGCATCATGCTGTTCACAGCAGGTGCAGCTGTCACTCATCTGCCGGTCACATCCTCTTAGCAGGCGATCCTGTAGAATCTGTTGACAGGCGATGCTTGTAAGGCGTGTCAGCAGGCAGTGCATGTTCGTTGTGAAATACCTTGCTGTTCCGATGGGACGTCATTGGCTTGTGCTGCTGCTGCTCCTGCTGGGCTGCTGCTGTCCGTGCCGTTCGCAGCAGCAGGGCCCACAAGCTTGGCCGCATCTTGGTGCCCGTCTGCAGAACCAGTTTGCTGTGCCTGCAACGCATGGCAAGCAAATCAGATGAAGTGTTATCAATGGCGTGATGTGCAAAATCAGACTTTCTTTCTTGTGCCTGGCTGCACAACATAAGTATCAGCAGACCCAGGGAGGCACACACGAGCAGACCCAGGGAGGCACGCAACCAGGGAAGCACACACGAGCAGACCCAGGGAGGCACACACGAGCAGACCCAGGGAGGCACACACGAGCAGACCCAGGGAGGCACGCAACCAGGGAAGCACACACGAGCAGACCCAGCAAAAGCGTCCAGGTGATTTCACTGCTCGCCGCTCCCTACATGCTGTTTAGAAGCTGCCCAGTTCTACTACAACAATTTTGGAGTATGCACTGCTGTCGCTGATCGTAACAAAGCTAGATACCACATCAAGTGGAACACGACTTGCAGGACCAGAGTCAATCTTGTGCACGGAGTACTGCCAAGTTTGCTATCATGGTCGAGTTTGCTGTCGTTCGCTATCCCCAGGTAAGGCTTGAAAATCAGCAGCAAGCAGCGCAGTTTACAAGCGTAAGAGCAATGGTCAGTCTGTGGCAGACTTGAGCCGCCTCCAACCCACCTTGATCTTCAGCAGCGTCCTCAGATGTGTCGGGTGTATGCACGCTGCCTGTTGCGCCGTGAGGTTGAGTGCCCGGGCGGGCTCCAGGGGCGTGGGGTGCTCCAGATGCGCCACCACCGCCGCCCCCAGCCCGCCCAACCGCTCCACCACGCCCGCGACAACCACACCCACGCACCCGTCAATCACAAGCACCTGCACAACAGGTGAATTCATGTGGATAACACCAGGTGCTTGAGTACGATGCCTAGTAGGGTTCTGTTAGCTCGATCCCAAGTAGAATTAGAGTGTTTTACCAGCTGTCACACCACAGGCCAGCTGCAGCACTGTAGGTCCACCTGCTATTGGTTGAACACAATGCACCGGCTGCAGTTACAGGCAGGGCCCGAGGCAGGCTCTTGTGGGTTAGATTTCTGAACGTCATGTAATGGTGATGTTGATCGTGATGACAAGTCCAGGTCAACCAGATTCAGCAATTCTCAATTCATTTGCATGATGTGATGCCATGAACAATGTAAGCGCAAACCCTGCTGCCTACCGCACCACCGGCAGTAAAATGAGCTGCACATGCAGGCACCACACTGTGGAC
>QAXH01002677.1:0-23588 GCA_004335635.1 Chloromonas sp. AAM2 | reverse complement strand
CATACAGCATGTGTGCAACTGTGGACCAACGACACCTGATGCCTGCCTGGTGTCGGGCCCCAAAGCAACTTCAGGACTTCAGGGCCACCCATCTTCACTCCGGGCGGAACACTTGCTCGTTATCTTGTTCGTCATCTCACTGTTAAGCCTTTTTTGCCGACCACATTTGCTGGCGTTGTCCGGTTATCAAATTGTCGTCGCGTGCTTCCTTTTCAGGACCACATCCACCAGCCCTTCCACGACCTGCTGCCCTACCGCTCCTTCTCTGTGAGAGTGCCACACGAAGACATACCCAGACTGCTGCCTATACTCAGGTACGCTGCTCGAAGCGTAGCAGGCAGCATGTCAGGAGCACCGCAGCGCCAAGCTGTCAGCTGATATTCGCAAAACATATTGACAGCATCGGCCAAACTGAACAGCAGTGGTACGCACACAGTTTGTCATCGTTTGCTGAATCAGACTGCATGTCGTCATCAGCAGCATGCTGCCATTCACAAACTACCTGAGGCCCCTAACTACCTGAACCCTCACCCCCGGTAGTTTGTCAGGGACATGGGGCCGCATGCAAAGCACATGGCATCCAAGCCGGTTTGCACAACAGTTACCGTACTAATGAGTAACTCAGCCACAATTCAAGCGGTAAGATGGCCAGAAGCAATTTGTTTCAAGTCAGAAGTTAGTATGCGCCGCTGTTGCTGGCTGTAATGTTGACTGATGCCTACAGGGAAGACAGCGTGCCTACAATCTGATATACATGGCTGTGTGGTTCGCAACCGTAACACAGTGAACGCCTCTGGCAAACATCTTTTTTCTTTGCGCAGACCAGCATTTCCTTTGTCAGACTTTGCATCTCGCCGTGTGCAGTTTGGGGCACTCAGCCAACCATACGCAGTAATGACAAATAGTAAGATGAGCAGGTTCTTTAGGTTCCTCGTAGATGACAACTTGGCAGGCCTTGTGCACTGGTATGCACAAACCCAGCAAACGAGCAGCTTACATGTGCATGCAAGAAAAGTCTATACACGTGTCAAGTGTACACAGCAGCAAAGGGTTTTGTGAGTCAAAGGGCCCCGTAAATTTGGCAGAATACTGCTCAAACCAGCTTCCTCAAAGGAAGGACGACGTGCCAACAAGCCAACAATGCTTTCCCCTACCGCCACGAAGATGGCCCAGTCCTTGAGCGTGGAGGGCGTGGAAGGGAAATGAGGACTAGCTATGTGAGAGGGAGGTAGTCAACTAGACAGGAGTTGATTTGCTCACGTGCTGTACCCGCTTCGCTCATGCCTCAACTTGGTTGTGTTGTCAGGGGTTCGCATACAGGGCCTACCATGTGCACAGTGCAAGATCATGCTCTCAGTGAAGATCATGCTCAGGGCAAACGAAGGCGTTCAGAGTTCGTTCCGTGTTCTGTGACGGATTCCCTTATGTAACCAGCAATACAGATACTTGCAACCTAATAATGAAGGAGCAGTCCACCACAATCAAAACCGAAGATCACAAGACAAAGGCATTGGCTGCAGCATTGCCACACGGGTGGAGGGGCTTGAAACTTGCTGTGTTCAATCCTTCGTACAGAACATTTACCCAACGCTACCCAAGCGCAGCAAATATGCGCAGGCCCTTTGTAGTACGGATTTGACCAGGATAAGAACCAGACCAAGCTACAAGCTCTTGTCTTCATTCTTTGCACCTTCCTTTGGCATCAGCTCATCCATAACCTGCAGTCACACCAGCAAGCAAGAGGCGGCGGGCGTTCAAAGGCAGGCAGTGCAACGGGAATCTTGATGCAGACACGCAATTATGATCATGCCGTGCGTGGAGCTCGAGCCACCTTCTACTCGACCATACAGATGCAGACAGACACCCACTCTCACACGTCAGCGCTCACACACTGAGCTGGTGCCAGACATGTGTCCTTTTGCAGAATGGACACAGATCTACGACAGGCGGAGCAGCAGCCTTGTTGCACATGCAATGCGCAGCTATCTCGTACCAGTTTTCCTTGGCGTGTGATCAGTGCGATCTTGTACGTCAAGAAGCCCACCAGCATGGCCAGCAGGTTCAGCTGCACACCCAACTCATCAGCATAGAGCGTGTTCCACCTGCGGCAAGCACCAAGGCAGCTAACTCAGTGTTGTTCCGATCCAGTGTGTGGCTAGCCTAAACTGGCCAGCAGCGGCAGCATGGCCATGCAGCCTACTCAGGCAAGGTAAGGCGGCCACACACGCTGCAGTATGGTTAGAGAGCTTTGCTTTGCCTAAGCAATCTCAGGCTTTCCTCCTCACGTGTTCACGTTGGTGAATGTTTTTGCTTTATTTTCCACCCAGGGTTGGACACGACAACATCACCAAGGCACTTGGCTGGCAAGTGCATGCCAGTGACAGAAGATGCAGCAAGCGTTTGGTCTAAGGTGAATCCCACTATTGAATTTTGCATAGCATAATCTTACAATTGTACAGAATCCACGCGTCCATTTCTCACCTGTTGTATCCGAGGGCAAGGATGACTGGAATGAGTAAACGCTGGTTGCCAACTGCCGACGCCACGCCCTGCACTATCGACTGTCCCCCATACCCGTCCACAGTTCGTCCAAGCAGCCTGAGGTAGATGTACCCAGCCAGGGCGCCTACTGTGTAGCTGATGCATACCTCTCGCCCATATGTGGTGTATGTGGCTAGCGCTCCGACCACGGAGAACCCAGCACACCACACACGCTGCTCCTGTTTCTCAATCTCGTACCGTGCGAGCTCTTCTGCTGCTATCTGAGCCTGCAAGGCCAGGTGAAGGGTGTGTGTGTGTGTGTGTGTGTGCACGTGCACGTGCACGCATACACTGTGCTGGTGCAGGAGGCGGAGCCCCAGTGCGCCCTAGTTTCTCAGTGGGCAGTGACCTGCCGTACAACTGGCGGACACAGCCGGTACGACTGGCCAAACAACTCTCAAAAACCCGCTAACGAGGCCCTTGTTTCACGCCCCAACCATGTACCACAAGTGCCACGCACCTTGATGGCTTCATCCTCAGGCTTGGTGCTGACTACTGTTGTGACCATCTGTCTGCTGACACGGTTAGAACGCTCCAACCTCTTGATGTCATTGCGGGGCAGCGGCACCGAGCGGCCCACAGGCAGGCCTGGTCGGCGCGGGGGGGCAGGGGCGCGGTTGGCACTGGATGTGGCTGGGCGAACGTAGCCGGGTGCAGCACCCGAGTCAGGTTTTGGCTTTGGCGAAACCCGGAGAGCCTGCAGGGAATAGTCATTGTCATAGTGATGTGTAAGCAGCCACAGCAGCACACATGTACACACTACACTGCAGAAAGGGATGACTTGGTCAGGAGATACTGCTACTACTTCATTTGTATGCATTTGTATGTATGCACTGCATTTTTATGCTTTTCAGATTGTAAAAGGGCACAATTCCACAATGCCTGCCCCGTACCGCTGGATGTTGCTTGCGTACATCAATGCTTCGGGGCCAGGGCAAGCTTAATGGCTACTGGCGGCAAACTCATGTGTTGTCAACCTGATATGTGGTTTTGCACCGACCTGTGATAAATCCACATCCATGCGGTCTAGTTCAGCCAGACGATTGAGGCCCACAGCGCCTGTTTCAATTTGAGGCACTGCTCGTGCTGACGGTTGTGCCGCAATCTTGGCTGCTTCCAGTGCAGCATCCCTCTTACGCTCCAAGGATTCCTGCATCTGAAGTGCCTCCTGCCAGTTGGTGTTCCAGATGAACTCAGGCTTCCATCGCCCTCCCTTTTTGGCTGGATCAAACCTCTCGCCCGCTTTGCTGTACACTTCCTGGTTGGGATCCGCCAAAGAGAAGTAACCGGACTTGGGCAGCACAGCTGCTGCCTGTGCTGTTATTTCCTCACGTGCAGCTGCTGAGGATTGGGCATCTGTGCTCTCCTGCGGCCCCTGAGACCCTGACTGGGCTCTGCATTGCGAAAGAGGCTGGGGACAAGCCACCCGATGGGCCGGCACAAGGTGCATGGAGTTGGAACATGCCCATGCTGCCCGGTAGCCCGTGCATTGGCCTTGCATGTTCAATTTGCTTACCATTGTGACCTTTTTTGAGCTGGATTAGCAAGCGTCCAAGCAAAAAACCAGGCGGCAAGGCAGAAACGGTTGGCGTGCATGTGCATGCGGGTGAGCTGCGGCCATCAACAGGTTGTTGTGCCGCATCGCTGTGTCGCATAGAGCAAGAAGGGCGCAGCAAGCCTTCCGCCCGGAAAGTCATACTGTTCGGGGCTTGGCGCCCCGTTCTGGGTTCTGTCTGGGTTTTGCCGTGTTGGAGAGTGCTAACATAATAAGCGCAATGAATCTGCTACGTCGCGCTGGAACACAGCTGTTGAAACACAAACAACGGCGAGGTGGGGGTGCTGATGGCTACCCAGGCGGAAGCTTTTGGTCAGAAGGCACGCAGACCGGCCGCAACGGCTTCCTTTTCGGCGAAGTGCCTCCACCCCCTGGGCAGTCTCGCACCATTCAGTGGTGGGAACCCATCTGGTAAGTGTTATCACGCCATGCACAACCTTGGGTTCAACAACTGTGAAGGCCGCACACAGTTGTGCCAGTTATGGCTCCTCCCATTCCCATTACGTATTACGGATGCCAGCCAGGAGCCCATGCCCTCACTTGCCTTGGGGATGGTGGCCAATGTCCCCTGCTTGCTGCAGGATCCCTGGATACGTGGGCTTCTTTGCGGGTGTGTATCTGATCTATCATGCCAAACCAGTGGAGGCGCTTGACATTTCGTACTGGGCCAAACCCAGGGCAGCCCAGGAGCTGTCTGTTGAGATGCGCATGCTGGACAAACTTCAGGCGAGGCCAGACCTGCATGACCGTCTGAAGGGCGTGGCCAAGCAGCTCAACCTGGTGGAGGAGGAGACCTACGATCTGGTGCTCATGCGCAATGAGTACAAGGTGCTCATGGGCTTGCACGATGGGCGTGTTCCTGCTGAACTGAAGGAGATCTATGATGAGCTTGCTGAACAGTAGAAGGTGCCAGCAGAGCAGCACGCGGTGTAGGTGATGATGGCATGGCTATACACAGACTGTTGTAGCGTGCTTTCTGACCAGCCCTTCAACCAATCGAGACCCATGTGCACCAGCACGGCAAGGTTTCGTGGTATGTGGCCAACTCTGACGCTTCAACCGACACTTGATATGGATTGGTGCATACGATGGACATATTAGGATTGGAGACATATATCAACCAGGCTTGCATGCCTGTACCAACAGATCAGTGTGTATGGCGAAGGCATGGTTTGTCATGCCCATGGCTACCGCTTTCATATGCTGTACCTCGGCTTGTTATGATTTTAGATTCATACACAAGCAGGCAGGCACAGGTTCAGTACCTTGTGTAAGATGACCGCCTGCCCCGTACCGCTGGATGTTGCTTGCGTACATCAAACGCTCTTGTTCAATTCTGACGCTCATGGACGTTCAGGGTTGGGGTTACCTCAGTTGAACCCCCCATCCTAGATGTCAACCGGCATTCAGTTCCTGCCAGGTCTCAGGAGGGGACGCTGCGTCAGAAAAAGTCTCAAGCATCAGAGGGATTTTATAGCTGCTATCAAGATGATTGAGACTGAGCAGAAAAAAAGAAATTTGCAAGTTCTGAAAGAAAGAAAAACAGACAGTTCCTGTGTTGCTTAACTGCAACTGTTATCTGACGGCAAGCGCTCAATGTGGCTGTGCTCGTGCTGGAAGGGCCGCTGTTTGCCAGGCTCCAGCTTGCGCCCCACACGAGGCTCATGATGTAGATCATGCCGAGCCATAGCCAGAACTGCCCTGCACTTCAGTCGTCCCTGGTGCAAGATACTCACCCAGACTGAAGAGCACATAGATAGCTGCAATGGTGGAGGCCTTGACATCAGCAGGCACATGTCGGGACGGCATGGCTGACACCGCGGGCATGGCACAGGCTGACGCCAGGCCGAAGCACACGCGTGATGCGAGCAGGAGGGGCAGGGTGGCGGCGGCGCCTGTGGCGGCCAGCGAGACGGACCACAGCAGCAGGCAGACCACCATCACCCTGCGGTCACATGTGAGATAGCATCCATTGGTGTCACAGATCGTAGGTGTGGCCGTCTTGCTGTCTGGGCAGGTGAACCTGGCATTGATACCAAACGACAGTTTACTGCAAACTACTTATCCTTATGATAACACGGCTACCGCCAACGCACACGTAACATCGCAATGCAAGCTGTGTGCTCCATGAACCGATGCAAACTGCCTGAACTGCTCCCTGAAGGCATGTAGTATGTCTGATGCGAGCAATGGTTGGATTGACAAAGTGCTTCACAGGCTCCACAACAATGATGGTGAGTAATGCTCCCAGTGAGACGACTGAGTGCCAGGCAAAAGCTTTTGTCAACAAATTGTTCAGGAGCTGCTCGGGGTATGATTCATGCAAGCAATTGTTTGTACAAGGGAGGGATTGAACGCCAGGCGCAGCCACTACTCCACTGGCTGGCTGTAGCGTCCACAGTGCACAAGGCCACCGCGCTCACCACCCGGCCTTGGTTTGTTGTGGCTTCCTCCCCGCTTGCCCACCCCACCACAGTTCGGGCACCTGCCCAATGGCGTGCCAAGTGGCCATTCCTTACGGGTACCGCGGTTTGGTAGGAATGCTATCAGTTAAGCATACGACAGCCTTTGACAAGCTCTGCCACACACACATGCGCATGAACAGCTAACACATACGCTTGATGATGAGGCCAACGTGTTGAGGACTAGAGCAGCACAACACCAATTGGAATCGTGTGCTATGCAGGTGTGGGTCAGCCTTGGGCAGCTTGAGGCTTTCAAGCAGCAGCCTGAAGGCAGAGGAGGGCGCCACCAGGAGCGCGACAAGGCATTCAACTACAGTGGACCTCGCTTCAAGGTGGCCCCAGCTGGCCCATACAGCACTATCAAGGAAGCTGAGGCTGCTTGTGCCGGCTATGTACAGGATCTGAGACGAAGGCTGAGGGATGAGCAGTGAACACTGTTGATGACCTGAACCCTACTGGTCCCCAGTCTGTCTGATGACGTCAACCCCTCCAGAGCTCGTTGCTTTAAAAGAGGAACAGTTCAAGATGATGGCCCATCAGAGAATGGTACACTCACACTGAGTCACAGATACAGAACATTGGAAAGGCAGGTCAGTTACCAATTCAGGTTAGTTGATGCATTGCTGCTATGAATGGAACAGCCATACCACGTGTTAGATAAAGTCATCAATGAACACAACCTGCAAGAACACATGTTCGTATGGAACAAATGTAGGACTCAATTGACAAGGGACAACTCTGATTTGTAAACAGGAGATGAATGATCAATGGCACGTCGCCTAACACGAGATTGCAGCCAACTGAGCCTGACAAGGAAGAAAAGTCAGCTCCGATTCACGTAGCAGCAGCCACGCGGCTCTGGCGTGTCCCAGCCAGATCTCTCAAAGAGGATATGGCTGCAAAAATTGCAGCACAAATCATGCTGTGCGCTTTTACCACTGATAGATCCCGGTGCAAAGTCGTGTGCAAACGTCATCAGAGAGGTCAGAGAGGTCGATCCCACTAGAAAGGTGGACTGAACCAGTCCTTGCGCCATTCCATTGGTGACCACATTGTGCCTGTGTTCTGAGCAGAACACTTATGGTAACTGCCAGTGCAAGTTGTATAGATGGAGGAGTCAAGAGGGAAGGAAGGCCCACTGCCAATGGCCAACTGGTACGGGCCAAGCAGCCAAAGCTAGAACAGAGGACGGGAAAGGAACCCCACAAGTGCACCGTCCAGAGTTTTGATCCATTAAACGTTTTGCCACAACTGCATCAATGTTCTTCATCACAACAGGGCAGGGATTCCAGCCCGTTCTTCATCACAGCATCACATGGTCAGAGGAGATCCTACCCGTCCAACAAGCAAGTGCAGGGATTCATGACCCATTTAAGTGCTGTGCATGCACCACTCGAGCCGCTATCCTGTGCTGCACGTACGGCAGTGCTGTGCAGGTCACCCCTAGGGCGCTATCCGTCCAAGGGCTCCCAACCCAGCTTCACCAAAAACACCATCAGCAATCAACTTCTTCAGCAATACGGTTGTCAAGGAGCAAGTGTTGCACTGTTCAACGAGTGCCACGGTTCAGGCGTCTGCTTCTAAGCCATCTGGTGGTAACAGGGTGGAGATCACACGGGGCTGACGCCAGGACGGTCGTATGCCATGCAATACAAGTACACAGGTCTGCCGGTCATTGACTATTGGCAAGCTCGCAATTTGACTTCTCATCGCGTGGTTGGTTGGTTAGCACCTGCGTTTCAGCAAGGACACAGCTGCATGTCAGTTGGGGGGGGGGTGGATACAATGTAGATGCACTCTAAATTGACATCTGTGCACCCACGCGAGGTATTGCAACAAACAGTATTTGGCTTACAAGATGGCGCCCAGCCAATAGAGTGGATGCAACAACCTTCAGTCACACAATACTCACCAGGTTTGGTATCCTTGACTTCTAGACTGGTATACAGATGCCAGCAACTTAACTCTGCTGACCCTACCTCACGAGCACTACATGCACACCCCAACTTTCGCAGGGTGCTCAGGCCTGATTGTCTGCCTGATCTCCTTTGCACCTGCGTGGTACCTCCTTAAGTCGCGCAGCTCTTCAACCCTTAGGCGTCCAGGCATACCGTTTCTAGGACATCAAACCTTCAAGCGTCCAATTCGCTGCCCAAGCTCACCTTCCGCAGGCCGGCCGCAAAGCGCTTGAAGCTCGACTGTTTCCTTGGCCGCTGCTTCGCATCAGCGAGCTGACCAGCGGCAGCATTGTTATCTGCAGACGCCTGCCATGCGTTCTCGTCCAAGGCAAAGTGTGCACGTAGGCCCGTGGCCCTTACACCAGACCTGCTGGTGCTCACGTCCAAACTACGGCCCTGAGCGTTCGAGTTCAGGACGGCTGCACTACTTCGCTCATCGCGCAGACATTCCTTTGCCGATTTGATTCCGAGCCTTGCCAGGGAACCAGCGGTCCGAGTCCTGCGCGGATTCATGCATGTACTGGTGGACAACTGATCAAGAAATCTCGGTCCTTTGCATCGAAGGCTGTGCACGTTGCACGAACCACCAGGGCTTGTTCCTACCTTGAAGAAGGCAGCAAGTCTTCGGTTTCCACTCCTTCTGAATCCGAGTTCTCACAATAATCTTCTTGCCGCCAGTTGCCCACCGACTTGGCGCGTGCACGACGCACAATGGGGGCCACTACCGCTGGAAGATGGTCAGCCTGCTGCAGATCATCATGCATGGCACAAGGACACCATGGCACAACACTCTTGCAGCGTGTTCCCCGGCGTGCGTTCCTAGCTCACAACTGTGCATACGTTGCCTTGGCATTGTGCCCTGGCACACTGTCCACATCTGCTGTGTGCTATCATTGCGCACTGAAAAGCAGCCGCCGTATGCATATGGCGCCACAGTTGCACCAGTATGCTCGCAAAAGCTTGCCTTTATCCTTCAACTCCGCTCCGCTCTGCTCGCCCATCTTCTCATATGTTAGCCATACGAGATCAAAAATGACATTCTGATGGGTTCGAAGGCTTGCCTCTTCGTACGAAATCCTGACAGAGTAGCAGCTTCTGAATTGAATAATGACTGACCGCATTCGGCAGTCATTGAACCGTACTGGCACTGACTGCTCACTAATGGTCCAGTCACCCAACCTACCTGCTGCAGGCTCGCATCCCCTAGTACGTGACCCATCGACGCAGCTTTCCTCACAGGCAACTTTCCGATGGCAGGCCCCTGCAAAGCGCATCCGTGTCGCGTCGGCTGCCCGTGCATGTTGTCGCTGCCGTCGCTCAGTGCTACTGTCGCTGATGCTCCGGAGAAGCCAGCAGGTACGCATGGCAAGAGGTGCGGGGCCGTCCTTCCAGCGAGGCGACTGTTGCGACACGGGCTGATGGCATGTGATTTTGAGGGGACGCCTGAGCGGTTGTTTGATCCCAAACTGCCCGACCCTGCAGGCGGCGAGGTGACGCCAGGAGGCGCACCGTTCAGCGACCACTTCGCGGGATGTAGCAGAGGCTGCACTCCAGAAGTGTCCATGGCAGAAGATGTTGAAACCAAGCTGCTGCGCCCACACACAGTCTCAATCAATCGTCGTAGCTGCAAAGCGACAACGTTGTGCAGATACTGGAGACGTGGGTTGATGCAACGAGAAAGCGCGCAGGCGGGCCATGCCGTCAAATCGTGATCAATCTAGTGCAGACGATGCGCTCTGGTCAGGCGGGCAGGGACAACAAGACCTTGCTGTCACAAACAACAGTGCTTCACACAGACAAGTATCTGTCAGGCGCTATGCAGCTGGTTTATCTTCACGCTTCATTTTCACTGCTCACCTCCACAGGAGACCCTGCCCAGTCCGAAGTGCTTGACTTCGACATGGAGGCCATTCCCAGAAGCATTAAAGCAGACTGCTCCTCGGGATTCAAATCCATGCCCCACCACGCGGCAGCGCTACCCTCCTCATATTGTTCACCATTCTACAGCAACACATTCGGCCAGCGATCAGAGGTCAATCATTTTGGTCAACTTGACACTGCGTCTGCGCCTGTACCGTCCTAACGGGCAGTATGAGTAGCATGTCAGGGGCATGTACTAGTGATTCACGCTCTCTCACCAAGAGTGTGTCTGACTGCAGTGCAGCGTCCAGCACAGGGAAGCTCATGGATATGGAGTGCCCTGTGGGGCTCACCAGGGAGCTCCTGCAACACACACACACACACACACACACACGCACACAAGTGGACGCAGTGACAGTGCAGACAGAGCCTCACATGGAGGCTGGAAACATCGGTGACATATCAGCACAACATGGGAAGCGTCTGTGCCGCAGATAAGACGAGCACATTGCGTTGTGGGGCACGGGAGAGTTGATCGCATGCGCTCTGGCTTGGAATTGACATCCCGATATGCAGGACATGCCCCGCCGAAAGCCTCGCACAGCCCCGCACCTGCGCAGTTTGGTGTCCTGTGTTCTTTCCCGTGCGGCAGCCAGCAGCCCCCGTCCGCCCGCTGTGGACCCTTGTACCATAAGACTGGTCATTGAGGCCACACTCCCGCTGCTGTGCCCCTCATGCGGCCCTGCCTCCTGGACCTGCTGCAGCTGAAGCAGGAACTTCCTTGCTCCCAGGGAAAAGCTCGCAGGCCCGCTGGCACGACCCTCGCAGCCAGTGCTGCTGCCAGCTGCTTCCTCCCGCAGGGAGGGCTGTTCAGTGCCTGCTACCGATCCAACCAGCCGTCGCAGTAAAGCCCCCACCCTAAGGTCGTCAGGAGGCGCATCTTGCACTGCTCCAGCAGCAGCGGTGGGTAGCAGCGGTGGTGGTGCCGTTGTTGTCACTTCTGGCGGTGCAGCTGCATTGTCAGTACCAGCAACGGCTGCGGTATCGAGCGGTTGTTCTAGCGCTGTGTCGTCGCATGGTGGACCAGCGTGGCTAGAGCATGACCGCACTGGGGTGCAGCGGGCAGAGCAGGCATCCGCGTCAGTGGTAGTCATCAGCTGGTCGGCCTGGACGCCAAAGTCCGACCCAATGTCATGGGGTTCAGCGTTTGGATGGGATGGGCCCGAAGCAGCCGAGGGGTATGTCGAGGGTTGCCTGTGCAGTAAAGCAAGTGCAATATGGTGAACAACTCTATAACAGCTCCATGGCCAGAGCAACTCATTTTCAAGGTTGCTGAATCTGCTTGATCCTGGAAGCCTGTGTCCAACAATGAGATGCCACCTGTACATGAAATGTGGGATGACCCACCTGCATCCGCTTGGGCAAGGCTGGGTCATGTCTGCCACCCCCCCCTGCCCTGTGTGAGGCGTTTCTGATGAGGCCGCCAGCACCGCCGGCACTGCGTTGGACAGCTGTGCGAGAGCGGCCGCGCTGCCTTGCGAGTTGGCGCGCCGCGAGGAAGCTCCAAGGAAGGCGTGGAGGGCGGCAAGAGGCGGGCTGGAACCTGCCTGCGGCCGGGCCGTACAATGGGGGCTAGTAGGTAAGTAGGTAGCAGTACAAATGGCGGCTAGCAGGTAGTACAAGAAATGAAAACGGAAACATGTGCCGATGTGCGTATCCCTCACCGTCTGGCTATACAATGCCACCAAGGTAAACACCATATGATTTGTACTTGACATTCAGAAGGCTTGTACCTCAAAGGCTGTCACCCCTTAGCTGCTTGCATTCAAGGGGTCTCACCTGCATCAGTCTCCTCGCGCTTGAGCCAGGCTCCGTGCTGCTGCTGCCCAGTTTGTCCAGGGGCATCGAGCCAGGCTGGGACAGGATGTTGTTGGAGGCCGCGTGCAGCTCAAATGAAGAAGGGCCACGACTGTAACTGCAGGTGTACAATAGCAGAGACAACGGTTGCCGCTTTAGTGGCCCAAACCTAATTCCGTTCACTCCAAGTTTACCTGCAGCTGCATCTTACCCTGTCTTGCCCTGGCCTAGTGTACCCAGTGCCATACACTTACCCTTGCATGCAGCTGCACGCTGTCAGCGTGTCAGTGCCCATGACTTTCAGCATGTCAGTGCTCATGGCTTCCAGCATGACTGCCTAGCCTTACCCTGCCCTGCTCCATCGTTACTCACGCATCAAACACTGCCACGAGTTGCTGTAGCCGTGCGCCGTCCTGATCCTGCCTATCAAACCCTAATTGCCTCCCCATCGCTTCCTGCTGCGCTTTCAGTGCCTTGGGGTCCCTCAGGATACTAGGGCCGGTGGAGGGCACGATGACAGTGCCGCTGCGCAGCAGCTGGCTGCTGAGGCGACCCAGGTAGTCGCTGTGGCCATGCGGGAGCAGCCAGGGGGCGTTGCCGATGAACGAGTCATCGGACATGGGAAGAGTGACACCTGCATGCATGCAGGCACGGTACGCATGCGCATGGAAAGAGCTCGATTAATGCTCTTGGAGTGGATGGAACGAAGAAAGAAACAAGGACAAGGACATCACACTGATCACATATGCAGGTGGGTGGGTGGGTGTGGATGTGTGGTGGTGGGGGGGTACAAAAACAGACCATAGGTGGGAGTGGGTATCTCTGAACAAATTGTACGAATGCTAGCGGTGTAAGGAGTCAAAGTCAATGCTTCAGGTTATTCGTTGACTGCATGTGGTTGGAACTCAGCACTGGCTGGAACAAATTGTACACATGCATCCACTCTCGCCACGCTAGTCCGGATGCACGGACATGGACACCCCGATTCATACTCTTGCAGCAGGCGGACTAGGCGGGAATGGAGAAGTTCTTCTGTTCAGTCATCGCCACATTGACCAGATCCTGCCAATGCCGTTCTGAGATCGTCATAGCTACGCCTAACCTTCAATTAGGGTCAGCATGGGCCGCAGCTTATACTTTCCTGTGCTTCTGCACCAGCTCCAGGCTCAGATGCAACACATGTCAACACACCAACGGATGATTGATCACTCATCCATTCAGAGCCCACCTGACGAGCTGGAGGTCAGGTGATGATGGCTGCGTGCCGCTTGTGCCTGGCGGCTGACGGCCCCTGTGGCACCACGCTCCACTGCACAAGGTGGGCTGCTGACATCAGCATGGGGTGCCTGCAGCGGATCAGGACAGCTGCCTGTCTGTTGCCATAATACAAGGTACCCGCACAGCCGGGCGCTTTACTCACTCCCAGGTAGATGTAGATGTACCTTGAGCGTCCTGCTGCTGCGGCATTAAGTTGGGCTCTATAGGACCCGATCTAAAGCTGAATGACCCGAGCAAAATGGTTTTTCTCGCCGGTTGGCATCATGGATTGTTGACAGAGAGACCCGGCACTGAGCGAGTATGCTGCTGCTGCTCGTTTCCAACGGCAGTTGGTGGTCATCAATCACATGTCGTACCTGCGCCAGGGGCGGTGCGGTGTGTGCCTGGTCCTGCTGAGGCGCTCTTGACTCTTGCCCAGAGATAGCTACTGTGGGGACGCTTAGGGGTGGGGGCGCTGCAGCCTCCCTGTGCAGCATGCGACTGTGCCGGAGACGGACCTGCATATAAGGTATACAACATATTCTATTGTTCCAGCCTATCTTGAGCAGTCTGCATCCTTCTGATACAGGCACTTCAGTCTGTAAAAACAAAACTAGCAAACTTCTTTTTTCAAACCGTGTCGTCAGCAGCCTGCATGCCAATACATGCCATGCCTTTGACACAGACACTGTGTATTTTACGTGGGGCACTTGTAGCCCTGTTTGCATTTCTTGCCCGCATGAGCCAAGTTTGTATTCGTGCCAAGCTGGAGTTGTTCAGCTGTCAGACAGTATCGGCAGAAGCCCGCAGTCTAATACACGCCACTCATTCACTACATGCTCTTGATGACCTGGTAGTTGTTGCTTACCCGCATAAACATGTTTCATTTTTGACACCGTAGACCTCACCCGTTCTGTGCTGTCCGTGTCCCGCTCCGTTGAACAAAGGGGCTTGGCGGTGTGGTCTTTGTAGCACCCGCACTGCTGCACAGTGCCTGCCAGACTGGACAGTGGGGCTGCATTGCCTTCTGGCACTAACACACTGAGTTCGTCAAGGCGCTTTAAAAACGTGGCCAGAAGGCTGGCGTTGGGCACAGCCTGCATAATAGTCAGCAACTTGTTGTCGGAACAACCGGCCAGCAGAGAAACATGCTGCAAGAACAGCGTCTGATGATGATGGTGTGTCGTCGTTTAGAATCCCAGCGCGTGCTAGCAACTTGCTGATAGCATGCCTCTCATGCATTGCCCAGACTTGTCTTGGCTTCATGCACATCGCATGTCTCCACAGTTGTGACGCTAGCGTGGCGTAGAACACACTTGTTCAGATTGTCACAGTTGATTGAAGCATATGCAGAATGTGTGGTTTGGTGGTACTAACAAGGCAGAGAGAAAGGCAGTCAGAAAGCAAGACAGGTTGCTGAGGAGGAGAAGCAGGGTGACCCTTGTGCATCATGGGCAAAGGCGTACTGCTGGCCTGCATCATCAGACATGCCCACCTGAGCAGCGGAAGCCAACGGCCAGAGACAAGCGTACAAGCATGCACCGCAGAACACCTGCAAATCGCAAGGGATGCGAGTAGAACCCGTTGAGCTTCAGCACCGCTATCTGAGCTCGACCCGATTACGACAACAATCAAACCGCACCAGGAGCAGGCTAGCTCCAGTCTGAACAGCAATCTCGACAGTCTGCCCAACAAGAGACTGCGCAGCTTCCATGCTGTACGCCAGCTGCTGCAGCCTGCCTGCTAGCAGAGCTGCAGCTACTGCCAATGCCGTGAGCCCTACTGTACGATCATGTTTCATGGTTCGCAACCTCCCGGACAACTAACCAAAACTCGGCACTTGACTGCTTAGCATGCCAACAACCGTCACAAGGCCGAATCACCCACGGTGGACAATAATAAAGCCATCAACGGACTAACTGCTTTGACTTTACTTAGTACGGCTGAGTAGTACAGTAGCTGATATCTGATCATCTCGTGTACAGTCATCGCAGAAAAGTGGCCTTAACGGTCCCAAAGAGCCACCACCAAGGAGTATCGAACTTGCCACTGGTGCGGGCCAGCAGAATCTGATGACGATCTAAATCCAACCCGCGCATCGGAAATGGGCCTCAGAGTCCTTTGCCGTCCAACGCAAGCACAAACACGGACATGCTCGAGACGTACATAACGCTAGTTACCTGGCGAGCAAGGTGCAGCAGGACACAATGCGCAATGAGCGGCATGATTACGTGTATTGTAGCCTCTATACAGCAGCCAGTCTCATCACAGGATCTTTCATCATGACATGCAGGCCTACTTGTTTGACTTATAATCTCCATTGGCTTTTACTTCAGCGTGCTGTACTCTGCATTGATTTGTCGTGAGATGTGGTTGTCTCTCATCATGCGTCAGCAACAGCATCACGCGGGACTGGCTCGCAGCCCCCACCAAGCGGCCCTTACAAGCCTGGCTGAGGCCAGCATTGCAGCTGCCAGAACCGCCCCGTCTCTACTCACAACCTGGGTTAGGGATTAGTCAGGTCTAGGGTACGGCCTTGCCAAAGCAGGAGTGCAGGGCTCCAGCTGCGTGACATGTTGAACCATATGTCTACCTGCATCACATCAGATGTTGTATCCTGCAATCCCGCATTCCTAGCAGGGGTGTGGGCCAACCTGATGTGGTCCTTGGCTCGTCTTTGGCTACAACATTGAACACATGCTATTGCTCACTCGGCCTTTGGTGGAAGCAGCAGTCCAGGCACTGCAGGGTGATGCCTGGCAAGAGTCCAAGCCTCAAGGCATTTTGAACACCATCTGGGTGTTGGCCACCACGGGCTGCAATGTGGTGAGTGAGTGCCACTGTAACCGGTGTTGTAAGTGTCCGTTGTGGGGAGCAAGAGTCAGCCTTGGGATATTATTTGATGTGCGTGGTTCTGTAAGGATCTGCGGCCACACAGTGACTGTGTGTGTCAGTTAATTATGGGTATGTTCGTATTTGCGTCAATCGTACATGTGGACGGACAACGGGTGTTGTGGCACACAGTGCCACAGGGCCAGTTCTGGGACAGCCAACTAAGAGACATGACCTACAGTGTAAAAAGATAAACCGATTGTCCCAGAGCTGGCAAACATCTACTGTTGTTGGCCCTGATGTGCATATGGCACCTGACAATCAGCCTGACGTCACTTCACTGGTATCAATGTGGTGAGCTATGTACAGCGGGGAGGCATGCAACAGGCAAATCCGCAGAAGTGGTCCAACCTGATGTGGGGCTTGGCCACCATGGGCTGCAATGTGGCCCTGGCAGTCAGGTGGCTGATGCAGCATGCACTTTTGAAAGAGATGCTGGGGTGTGCCAGTGAAAATGGCGGGAAAAAACCTGTGGAATTCAGGATGAAACGTTCAATGATCGGAAACACCACACATCTTAGGCTTGGTTTGTGGACAGTTATAGCACTTGCAATGGTTGCTTTACACACACAAAAAAGAAGTTTGCCAGTTCTGGGACAGTTTGTGTCAATAGGCCTGTAGTACCGCCAGCAACCATCGTGTGTCAGTAAAGTATGTGTATCTGTGTGTGTGCACCGCACATGGGGTGAACAGCAGGGTGACACAACGCTAACCCTGAGATTGTTTTTACTATGGTCACAGGTATTTGCACTGCCCGTCTTCATTACAATGAACCATGCCTTTTGAAATAACAATGCAAACACTTTTTCCAGCAGCAAAACAGTCGGTAACCCTGGCATGGAACAAACAGCAACGTGACCAGGTCGTGTATCACTTGGCCAGAACAAATGTAAAGGGAGTTATGACCCACTAACAAAACACGATGGATCTTCTCCGTGCACATCCCTCCGTCACCAAACACATCCTGCTCAAAGCCTAGCCTGCACCATCAAACCAATCAGAGAGCTCACACGCCAAATGATTTGCCACACCCGCATGATTCGTTGGCATTGGGGTTGTGGAACTGGAAGCCACCACCTGCACACGGGCACATCACAGCTCAGGTCACGGTTTTGACACGCTGCTTGCATGGCCGCTTTCTGCCCTGTCGTGCACAAGGGCACACCCTTGTGTACACTGCACACCAGACCTGCTCTTCGACCTGTACCATGTTCAGGTGGATGTAGTCTGCATTCCTCTCCCCCCAACTTTGGCCAGCCCGTACTGCCCATCGCCATACCCCTAGCTCATTGTTATTTTGTCATCACCCAGCAGTCAACCAGAGAAGTGCCATGCGGTCCTGTCACTCACCGATGAGCGCATCACTGTAATCCAAGCGCATGCCGAACAGGTACAGCAGGCTCTTGGGGTTGATCACCAGCTCAAAGTTCCCTCCGTCATAGGGCACCACCATGTCATCGCTGGTGATCTTGCTGCGCTCCTCGAAGTCCATCTGATAGCTCATGCCAGAGCACCTGCGCACACAAACATCGGCACCAGTGTCTTCTTAAGATTCCTGCCACAAAGAAGCATCGGAGGCTGCCTCACTCTGATTGCCAGCACGACGCGCAATGAATCACGGCAAGCACCTCCAGGCATGTCACAAACAGCGTACTGTTGGCCATTTGGCATGGCATAGCACGGAAATCTGTTGCTCCGGAGGTACAACTCCTAGTGGCAAGAAACCCAATGTTGATCATGTGTAAGCAAGATAACCCCAGGCCTGCTGCTACTTCTAGGGATGCTGCTGGACGGCAGCATGTTGTTTTGCTGACTTCAAGTGTTCATGCCACATTACTTTGATAAATAAACGCACCCTCCAGACTTGACTCCCACTCTCAAGAGGAGGGCGCCTGAGTTTGGTGTCTCGCTCCTCAGCTTCTTCAGATGACCTAGAGCTTTCTCAGTCAACTCAATTGGTGGAGGCGCAGTGACTGCCTCTGGAGTGGCTGTGCTGATGCCACCTGCATGTGCGAGGAACACGTCTTGGGTGGGGCAGGCGTTCCCCGCTGAGAGTTCAGCTGAAGCTCAGTAGGGCGAAACGTCAGGGCCCTCACGAGGACAGCAACTGGACCAGCTTGTGCGTCCACAAGCTGGCAGGTTCAGAACCCTGATACACCTACCATCAGCACGTGCAACTACTCTCCGCAGCAGGGCCGGCTTACACGTAGCCACTTGGCTGCGTGCCACTTTCACTTCTCCTGCTGCCCGGCATCGCAGCCCATTTCCAAAAAGTAGCATTTCTGACGAAAGACTGGGACGAAACTCCGCAAACTGGTGGGCCTGCAGCAAGCGCTGATATAACACTAGAGGCTCTCTTACAATCTGCCCCGCTATCTCAACACTACACGCGGAGGAGATAGTGGCACACGCCCACCGGTGGAGGATCCGTGGTTGGGCGGTTTTCATCCCGTTCACAGCCCTGCGTTTATGTGCACGTCAGCAGCTGGATCGCATGACATGCACTGCCAAATTCTTACTGTCTGTCTGATATCCTCTGGACTATGTCAGAGACTTCCTGATGTGACGCAGCCGCCAGGACTGGATTGAATGGCTACCCTACGGTTAAGGCTACAATTCACTCCAGGTCTGCTTCCAGACAACGGCTGGGTCAACTCCTGGTGGTATATCTGGCAACCCTCTGACAGCGACTGTGTAGAGAAGTTGGCTGAGCAGGTAATGCTGTTGGTAGACTAGGTGGCTTGCTAGTAAACATGCAAAGGAAAGATGCACTTGCATCTTATGCCCGTCACTTGTGAAGCTGCACCAGCATGAAGGTGGGAGGGGCAGAGACTTTTTGTATCTAACCAATCATTCCATTCCACTCACGCTGTTGTAATCACAAGCAGATCAATTGATCTGACCACACCAGCGCGTGCTTGTGCAGATTATTGCAAACTTCAGCCTGCCTTTCAGCCATGCTATCCAGCTGCTTCTGGTTGTGGATGGGTTTGCTTTGAACCAGACCTCCTCACATCAGGTCGTGAGGGATGGCGATCTGGTCGTGCTCTACTCTTTCTCCAGACCGTTTCCGCTTCTGGGACCCCCTATCTCCCATGCACAAGCCATTGGGGTGGGTGCGATGACTCAAGTCTGCAGTGGGGTTTCTATGGTGTTTGACAAGTAGGCCTGCTGCCGGACTAAGGATTAAGAATTAATAAGTCAAGCGCTTTTTGCCACAGCTTGACTCAGGCAGCCTGTTTCTTTGAATCAGTCATGCAGTACTGGTCCTGTTGCTCTGCTCATCCGATCAGGCCTTGGACCTTCTGATGGGCTCAGCCTCGCCTGAAATTGAGCTCTGGTCATGCTGCGTGTCCATTTTCGTAACCTGCGGTCCTGTTCCACAGGCAGCCAGTCTGTCCGGCGGCCCTGCAGCCCTGGCCATTGAAGCTGCTGCTCCGCATTCAAGCCTAGCAGTGGCCACTCGGCCTCAGCAGCATGGCAAGCGTCAGAGGCAAAGGCAAGCGCCGCAGCAAGCAGGGCCTGCCCTGGCTTCGCAGCCAGTAGCGGCTGCTGCTGGGCCAATACAGGTTCCTAGGAGTTCAGGGCCAAGAAAACGTCCACCTTCAGGGGCACAGGGCACAGCAAAGCAACAGGCAGCCGCCGCCGCAGCAGCTGCAGCACCAGCCGCAGCACCAGCAGCAGCACCAGCGGTGGGGTCAGTTGTGGCACAGGATGATAATGATGATGATGATGATGATGATGATGATGACGAAAATGATGATGGTGGGGCACCTGGGCTTGCGGTGGTACCAGAGGCACAGGCGGAAGGTGCGGCAGGCCAGGGGCCGAGGCCTAGCCGAAGCGCTCGACGCAAGGCAACCAAGCGCAAGCTGCGGCGGCTGGGCGTGCTGCCTTACGTACCAGGTGTGTGCTGCATCCGCTTTGTTGTTGTTATGTGCAGTCGCCCCTCATAGGAGGAGGGAGCAGAGCTGATTGGTATATAAAGCAAGCTAAGCAAGAGAGCAGCATTAAAGTCAAGAGCAGCGAGCTGGCTGCTCACGAAGTTGCTGGTGGCCTGGATGCTTGTGAATTGTAACGTTGCCAAACACGAGCACAGCTGATTGATTTTGATGTCCTGGACTGGCACGGGTCCTGGCAGGGTAACCCATCATGGGGTGAAGTGCGTTTGCGAGTTGACTGTGTTGCATGTCGTGTATGTTGTGTTTGATCACTGCAGGCTACAAGAAGATGCGTACTGAAGCCAAGGCCGATGGCCGGATACCAGCCGCACCAGCGGAACAGCAGCCACAGCCACAGGCGCAGCCAGCCAGCACAGGCCCTGCAGCTGCTGCTGGTGGTACAAGCGCTGGCAAGGACCCTATGCTTCAGTATGCCGTGTCAGCCTCACCCTTAGACCCCAACAGCACAGCATGGGCAACACATGTGATGCAGCAGTTAATGGGGGTGGGTGCCATGCACGACGCGGTAGGAGCTAGTGTGCAGGCGCTGGGAAGTCAGCTGCAGCAGGGTCTGGAGCAGCAGCAGCAGCAGCAGCAGCAGGGGAACGTTCAGATGGCTGGTCAGATGGCCAATGCTCAACGCACCAGCTGTGTCAAGCCGAGCCAGCCAGCCCCTGTGGTAGCGAATAGCAAGGGCGCTGGGAAGAGCCAGCCTGTGTCGGCAACGCAGCAGAGAACGGGGGTGCCTGCAGCGGGGCGGGTAGCCGCGCCAAAGCAGCAGCAGGTCTCCGGGCGCCCGCTTGCCTGCCCTGTGGGCGGTGGTGCGGGGAAGGGGGCGGCTGTGGGCCCGGCTGTGGCCCCGTACGGGGTCAGTGCCATCAGTAACGCAACCCGCAGTGAGAGTGAGAGCAGTGAGAGTGAAAGCAGTGAGAGTGACAGCAGTGAGAGTGAGAGCAGTGACAGTGAGGAAGAGGGGAGCACGAGCGACGAGGACAGCAGCAGTAGCAGTGAGAGCAGCAGCAGCAGTGAAAGTGACAGCGAAAGCTCAGGCAGCGAGTTGGTCTCCCCAGCTACTTCAAAGCTTGCTGGGGGACCACAGGTGCCGCAGAAGGATGCTACAGGGCAGGCCCTGTCTGCCTCACGCAAAGGCAAGGCTGTCGTGCCCCATGTACATCGGCCGCCTTCCCCAGCAACGGATGCCAGTCAGGGCAAGGCAGCCATGCGCACGGCAGGCATGGGCGTGGCTCATGCAGCGCCAAGGGCAGCACACATGGGCACCGACATGCCTCACACGCCCCTGCCAGCCCCTCCGGCCAGCACTCCACCACCATCAGGTCAGGAGGCCGAGCAGCTAGCGGCATCCCTGCCTCCCTTTGCGTCCCTCCCTGACTTGAGAGGCCCGCCTTCAGTGGGGGATGTGCTCGCCTACACACTGTTGGAGGTATCGGCGAGCTTCACACCACAAGTGAGTCCAACAACATCCACGCCCAACGCCAAATGCACGTGTGTTGATCCGTTGGGCTGTGCAATAGGGCAAGCAGAACAGGCCCGTTTGCAGACACACCTGCGCTCCAGACTGCCAGTCCTGTGAAGCACGTCATGCGGCTAACCACACCTTCCTGCAGGTACTGTTGCATGGGCAAGCATTGTGCAGAAGGATGGTCCTTGCATGCTCCTGCTACAGGATGGAACATAAACACTTTGCAGGTGCACAGCCAACCAGCAGGAGCTTCAGGCCCTCGGTGACAAGCGTCCTGCGAAGCCATCACCATGCTAAGGAGGTCATGATGACCGATGTTTGCAGGTTTCCGAAGTGCGGTACGGGCGGGTAGTTGAGATTTCAGGTGGTAGCTCCACACTTGTCTTGGCCCCATGGCCAAACCCTAGCAGGCACCCCCTTTCCGCTCAGTTGCACGCATGGCGACAGCAGCAGCAAGCGGAACTCGGCGATGGTGAAGTGCAAGCAGACTACCATGACGCGCCCTTTGTAGGCCAGTACAGCGAAGAGGGGATGCTGGCGTGTGACATTGGCGGTTTCACAGCAGTACGGGTGGCAGTCAGTCAGCAGCCGGCTGAAGGTGGGGTGGCTGGCAAGGCGGCAAGGCAGCAGGTGCAGCAGCAGCAGGCGGCACAACAGCAGCAGCAGCAGCAGCAGCAGCAGCAGCAGCAGCAGCAGCAGCAAGGCAAACACTCCGGTGCTGCGCCGACCACCATCAAGCCAGCACCACAAGTGGGCCAGCCGTCAGGACAGCAAGATGGGCATGGTGCGTAAGCTCAGTGGTCACATTGTATCACGAAATCTACCCACACATATGCCTTCACCGTCCTGCTCCAAGCAGTCTCCATGGTTTGGTATACGAATGTTCTACTTATCCCGCCATAATCATACCTGCTGTGCCTATCCTGCCGTTGTCAAACTTGTTGTTTAACACCAGCAAACTCCACTTGTTGCAATCAACGCACGTTAAACTATCCAGCATGAGCCCCTCCATGGCCTTGCTGGTATACGCACATGCGACATGAGCACTGCCGTTGGTCTCCAGCTGCTGAGCCCCTGCAATGGCAAGCAACACCACTGACGGCGCACAAACCATCAGTCACACCAAGCATATTGTAAACATTCCAAGGCCTGGCTCTTGCCCGATCGGCTTCTTAAATGGGCCTGCACTTGCCCGACGTTCATACACCGTGGATGGCAGCTTGCTTGTCTTATGCGGCCCATAATCCCCACATTCATGTTGTGTGAGCGCACCTGGGCACATGCCAGCACATGCCACAAATCACCCCGGCGCCCCTTGCTTGGTCTTTTGCTGCAGGCAATGCAGACAGAGGTGGTCAAGGAGAGGAGGAAGGTGTGCAATTGATTCAGCCGCGTGTGCCGGGTCCCGGCCCGCCCCGCCCTTCCCCACGCGCAAACACTGTTCCCTCCATTGGAGCATTTGCAGAGCTAGCTGAGCAACTCCGACTGCGCAGGCAGCAGCTGGCATCTGCCGAGAAACAGCCTCAGTCACAGCAACAGTCACAGCCACCCACGCCAGGAGCCCAGCCGCTGCCATCCCTTGCTTCCACTGCAAGCAAACCTGGAAATGGCTCGATGCATGATGCCAGTCGGCAGGTAACGGCAGCGGCAGCTGCGGCTAGTAATGGCCACCATCAGAAGCACCACCAGCAGCAGTCGCAGGACAGGCAGCAGGCAACAGCAACGGCCACTGATCGGCAAGAGGCCTCGGCAGCGGCAGCTGCCACATCCAATGGGAAACAG
>QAXH01002664.1:0-17244 GCA_004335635.1 Chloromonas sp. AAM2 | reverse complement strand
GGCGGCCCTCGATGCCATGAACTATGGCAGGCGCCATCTCTGGTCCCGGTCGGTTGCACCTGCACCGAACACGCCTGACCTGGTCACGCGTGTCAGCAATGAGGCCGCCGCACGCTTCTGGGGTAACCTAGCCGAGTTCGTGACAGCCCATGCCGGCAGCCCGCCTGCAGCCTGGCTGGCCTTGGGCCAGGATCATAGCTTTCTGTGCCTGTCTGGCTCTTCGTCAGCCTGACCCTGCAGCCTAGATGCCAGTGTTCCGTGCCCTGCTCTTTGGCAAGTGCTGCAGTTTGGCTGTCCCTGTTCTCTGACTGTTGCAGCCTGGCTGCCTGTTCCTGGACGTGACTGACTAGGGCTCCTGGCCCTTCTAGCATCCCTTTATCTAGTCTTTGGCCTTGACTTTAACGGCTCCATCCTCTTTTGCTTTGGGTTGGCCTGCCTTGCCTGCTTTGTTCCCTGCTTTCGTTTTGCTTTCTTGCTCAGGGTAGGCCAGGGCGGTGCCCTTCCCGTTCCGTGTCCTCTGACGGCTTCCCTGGTGTAAATACGTATACATACAGTCTCTACATGCAGAATCAGGTAAAACAAAGTTCTCCTTTGCCTCGTCTGAACCAATGAAAGCGCTCCCGCACGCATAGCATGTGCTAGCCTGGAAACCGTTGCATAAAGCAATGGGTAGGTTTGCAAACATCGTGTTATTGTGATGGTGATTTGCTGTGCAGGCACGGAGCAAGCCTGAACAAGACAGTGCACAAGGATCTCACCATTATAACACAATACATCGCACCATTTGGCACCACACATAGACACGCATACGCATGCAAGAGCATGAGATGTGATCTCAAGCCTGAGCGAGCTACAAACCAAGTACATGCACAACAGCTCTTCTCCAGAGCACATCCCAAGCGTGGAGAAAGCAGAACAGTCCATTGCCATGAAGCAGGCTCCTCTTAATTGCAGCGCAAGAGGTTTGCTGCCAGAGGCAGCCGCGCTATATATATGGACTGAAAACTGGCTATGTGAGTTGGAACGGCCTTGGCCTCGCGAATGCAGCCGAGGCTGATGTCGATCCATGCGGCACAGCAAAGCAAGTTGGATTGATGCATCCAATGATGATCAAGTGTGCAAGAAACGAGGCCCATGAATGTGCAGAGGGATGCAAGATGAGCAGACAGTCAGGTCGATGGTAGAGGTCATTGAAATGCACTAACGCAAGTGAATTGCTAACTGAAACGATTATGAATGTGCATGTGCAGGCCTGAACTACTGGCCAGCTTCAAAAACAGAGCGAATCTGACAACCAGCCAGCTTTGAGACCATATCGCTGGCAGCTGGCCAAATGACTAAGCACCATCTGCCACCCATCTAACCGTTTGTAACCGTTTTTCAAAAGTAGGCACGTACCCACAAGCAGGTTCAAGTGTAGCAGCTTCTTTGCAACAGAGACAAAGCTTCAAGTGCTTCACGACAGAGAAAGCAAACAACTGAGAAACCACCGCCTCGGGCTGGCGTGGTGGTACAGGCAGACAGACATGTGTGATGGCCGTTATGCAAAGCTAGAAATGAGACATGAGGCACACGCACTAAAGAGCGAAGATCGCAAGGCTAAGCAGCTCTCAGCCTTGCTAAACATGAGTCAGGGTGGAGCTCCCAATGCGAACCGGCCAAGCACTGACCGTTGTTCCTAATCAGAACCGAGACCTTGAGACACAGATGTCTAGCTTGACCAGGCATGAGTGGATGTGTGTGTTCCTGATGCGCCCGTGTCCCGGCACACGTTCAAATGTGTGTTGTCTAAAGGGACCAATAAGGCTGCGGACAGTTTTGAATACAGTCATGCTGTCAACCTGTCAAGCTTCAGAATGATTTTGGGTCATGACGCCAGGGCCTATGGCCAAACAAGCCACAAGCAGTTCAGAGCTAACGCAATGCAGTCAAAGGAAGGAGAAACCGCCAGGAGCTGGGCAAGCCGGTAGTTACAACCTCTGCTAGACAACAACCAACATGGTCAGTGCACGATGATGGAACAGATGAGGCAAGATGCTCGATGTAGAGCACATGAACACCAACAAGATAAGCGTCCAATGCCTTTGCAGCAAGACAATCAATGTTCAGCACTCGGTCGATGAGAAACAGGGCTATGAATCCAGTGCACAGACACGCGCCCGCTCACCCCAACAGTGGGCCCCGAAGCCGTTATAAAGAGCCTAAGAAACCTTCGGGGTCCAAGTTCCAAATTTACTGTCGCCAAACCGAGTCCAAAAGCCTGCGGTCACTGTAAAGGTAAGGTCAAAATTCTCAGAAACGACCGGACATTCAGAGATGCACGCATGAAAAGTAGGGCAGGAGTTGGAGTATGGTGATGAGCTAGTACGGTGAGGGGCCCATAGAAATGTGCGAGGAAGCTGGAAGACAACAAACACCGAGGCGATCTGGAAGGCGAGCCTGGCACTGGGATAGCCAGCTGAACAGTCCAGGGCATGAAGCATTGAGTTGATATGCAGCCAGACGTCCTGTGCCCAGTATGATGCACAGCCGGGACGGCGCAGACACCAATGATAGCCATGATGACAAAACATCAGAGGAGTGCCCATCAATGAACGGATCACAAGTGTTGTAATGAAACAAACAGATGAAACGTATGCTACGAGGGCAAGCCTGTACTGCAGATCTGTACCACGGATTTGTACTGCAGGGCTGTACTAGTACTACAGGGGCTATTGGTTTACCTACCTAAGCAGTCCTAGGCCTGTCTACCAGTGCTGTGAATGACGCCTTGACTATGCTTTCAAGTTGAGCGTATCAATGAAATGCTCAATGCATGGATAAAAGCCCTCAATGGCATCACCACGGAACGAGTTCCGAATGACACTGGTGCATGGCAGCGGGTAGGTGGCACAGAAGGCAACCATGTGACCATCAGACCGGACTCCACCGCCATCGGTAGCCTTCGCCCAGCTAGAAGGGGCTAGAGGCTATCATGCCATTGGAACTCAACGGGTCGCTGCGGCTAGAGCTGTGAGGGCTATCCAGCTTCAGAAAGTCCACCCAATGTCTTCACTACATCAACTGATGCCCTGCCCATGCAGCTAACCAAAGGCGGGATATGCTCCCATGTGCTCACTACATGAGGTGATGGCGGGCCCGATTGCTGCATCAAGTGATGCCCATGCAGCCAACCAAAGGCGGGATATGTTCCCATGTGCTCACTACATGAGGTGATGGCGGGCCCCATTGCTGCATCAAGTGATGCCCATGCAGCCAACCAAAGGCGGGATATGCTCTTGTCAATTGAGCGGTCAAAGGCCATCACATGTCTTTGGCGCTTGAAAGGCTGCTGCGGCTAGAGCAGAGGCTGTCCAAGGACGTGCGGTCGCTGCCTGGTCCGGCCTCAACAGCTCCCACTGATGACCTCACAGCATGTGCGGCTGGGCGAGCCCTTAGCAGCCCCCTCAGTTGCATGTCAAGCAGCAGCCTGGGTGCAATGACGAGCAGCATGGCCACAAAGGCCCAGCCATAATGCGTGTTGCATCGGACGGAGGTGGCAAAGGCAGCGAGGCCCTCGGTGACTGCTAGCCACATGAACGGCTGGGAGGGTAGCAGGGCACTGGCTTGCATCTGCGGGGCGCAGGCAGAAGGCAGAGCGTCCATCGCTTTCAACCATGCATATTCACTGAGAGTTTCAGGGGTAATTTAACAAGCTAACAGGAACTGTCCGGCGACAAACATCAAAAAGAGGATTTACGAATTTTTTTTTACAAAGCAGACATGAGATTCAGGACTTGACAGGCTGCAAACGCGATCATTGATTATCAGGCATTTGCAAGCGGAAGGCAGAGGTCTCAGCACATCATGCAAAACAGAAGCTCCCACTTGGCATGCGGGCCAAGCTGCATAGATAGTCTGCAGCTCATGCATGCAAGATAGGTCCCACTGCTTGTCACGTGGGTCCTCACCTGCTCCCCGAGTGAGAGGCTCACATGGCCCATGAGCCATGCGCCCCGCAGCAGCTGCCCACACAGCACGCCCACCACTGGCACCACATCCAGCGCCATGGCCACCTTCAACACCCAACGGTAAAGGTACGCACACACAACCAACCAGCTCAGGGAGACACACTGCCTGCCTCCCTCCGCGGCCGCCGCCCGCACGTGACGTCCGTTTCCTGGATGCGAAACCGTTTCTGGCGCCGCCCGCACGTGACGTCCGTTTCCTGGATGCGAAACCGTTTCTGAAACGGTTACGGAAACCGTTTCTGGCGGTCCGGCAACATGCACCACGCAGAGCACCAGGTGCACGAGCGACCAGGGCAGGAGGCTGAGGTTTTTAGTGCCCGCTGGCCCGGCCGTTCCGGTGGCGTTTGCAACCAGTCCGAGGCCGACAAACATCAAGCTGGAAAGAATCTGCACGCCGGCTAGCTGGCGGGATAGGCGGGCGCGGTACAGTCGTTCGCAGGCCTCGCAGCCGCTGCCTCCGGCCGAAACGCACAGCGCGGCCCACACATGTGCAAGCCCAGCCTGCAGCCCGCTGCCAGTCACAGCCCTGCTGCGGTTACCTGAAGCTACAGGAAAACGGAAACGAATTGAATGTTAACTGACTCCATGCACCGGAGATGGAATGCTGCAGCGGCGCGAACATGTTGCAATAACTGCACTCAAATTTCCTTTGAACCCATTGTTAGGAAGAGGATGACACCCATGCCTGGAACAGTGCGTGCGCGAGAGTTGCACCTACGTTGTTGTTCTGCTGCTGCGGCTGGCGCCACGACGTTGCGCATCTGCTGCGAAACCATAGCTGCCACGCAACGCGTGCCGAGGGCGGTGGCGTGCTGCTGAAGGGCAGCTGCAAGGTCAGTTAGCTCGTTGGTAGAAAGAACAGGACCTGTGAGTGAGCGGCATCAGAGTATGGTGTGAGTGAGTGAGTGACTGAATGTGTTCACGCCTGTACTGTATTTCCCTGGCAACTGATCACATGCTGATCAAACTGGCGATTGCTGGTCAAACTGAGTCCACAAAAGTGCTTGGAATGTGTCAATTACCCCACCCCACCCCAGACCCAGATTCGAAGGACGTTTCGGTCTGGGCACATTCTCAATTGATAGTATTGATGTAAAACAATGAACGATGCCGAAACAAACCCTGACACAGTTACACATACTTCCAGTGGTGGTGCCCCACACTCATCCACACACAACATCATCACACTCGCATACGTATTGCAATCAGCAGACCGCACATGGCCTCGTGTGCTTTGCGTTGCGACTGCTGGTGCAAACAAAGCAAGCAATCGTCATCACCTTTGATCAGTGTGGCAGGCCGCCTGGCCCCGCATCGACTGCCGCTGTCGCAGTGACCATCACCACGCTGAGCCAGGTGCCTCACACAGTCCAGCCACAAAACCAAGTCTTGAACAAACGCCTGCGAAACAGCACAACGTGCCAAAGGTCAGCAGCCTGCTCTCAACACCAGCTGGGAATTGCAAACCGTTTTTTGCGGTTGTTGCAGTGAATCAGCGCAAGCACAGGCGAGAGACGATGAGCGCGATCACACCATCACAAAGTGGCTGTGAAGGCCTGGTTTGGTTGCCCTAGTTAGGGCAGTTGGGTAGTGCCCCGGGAGTGCACTCACTTGACATGCAGTTAGTTTGCTATTGGCAAGGTAGCTGAGGGCATCGTAGCATGAACAGGACTCAGGTCACTGCCGTTGCTGCACCCTGCCCTTGGACAACAAGCCTGGGGCGATTCCGTGTCATGCACTGACATGCCGCATGAGCCTAGGGCTATGTAGGTCCAACACTCTCCAGAGACAATTGCTGCGGTTGTGCTGTGTCTGCATTTTTGTGTCCAGTTGTCCTTGCCTCTCCCCCGGCAACACGCACCTGGTGCGACTCCACCGCTGCTGCCACCTCCTCCTCCGTCCACCCTTCCACCGCTCCCCTGCTGTTCTTGTTGCTGTTCACATGGTCCTCTGCCTCCGAGTGCGCCTGCCGCTGCACCCACGCCACGCCGTCGCACATCTGCTGCAACTCCCGCATGGCCGCCCTGGTCGTGTGCTGCCTCGCACCCCACCACCAGCACTTGTCGGCCCGGCCGTTCCCCCACCAACCCAGCAGGTCACATGCAGCCGTTACATAAGAAACGAACTTTGACAGTTGCAGCATTACAGGCGAGGAGCTGAGCCATTTCTCGCCCTGCCATAACTCAAGTGTTAAGGGTAAAACGCCCAGGGGGTTGCCCCCCTCGTGGTGGCGTAGTTGCAGGGCATTCACTTCAATCATGTCAAGGTCAACCTGCAGGCAGAACAGGGGCAAGGCTGATAAGAATGAAAAGAATGATAACAATACTAATGATGACAGCACTGGAAAGGATAGTGAATAGCAATCTCATCTTGAAGTGCAACGGTGACACCCTAGAGTTTTGGGGTTCTCTGCAGTGGGTATCCGAGATGTTATCAGGCATAGAGCGGTTGAAGCCATGACAGTGCATAGCAACTGCTCTTGCATGCCAAATACCTTGCAAATCCCACCTTTCTTATTACAATGCCTTTGCTCACCCGTTGCCTATCCCTTCCCTAGCCCTTGGCTCACCTCCAGAACTACTGCACCATACGGCCCCACATCCACTTGCCGTACACGCGTGGTCACATATCCGCCCTGACAGCGCGCCAACACTTGCATTGGCCCTGCTGCAGATCGGCCAGGCGTCGGCGGCAGTTTGCCTGTTGTTGGCTGGCCACGTGATGCAGCTGGTGCTGCGGCCAGGTCCTCCCACACGTCATCCATGTGCTGCCCGGCAGCGGGCGCCATCCAACCGCCAAAAACCGCTGGAGAAACCGTTGCAACCGCTGCATCCTTGGAACCTTCAGTGGGCGCCATTTGGCACCGGACTTGCAAACGCACGACGGTTGGCGCTGCATCTTGTGTGTGGCTGTCAACAGCTGCACTATTTGTGGCCCGCGGCAAAGCAAGGCCCGCAGCATTTGTTCCAGAGCTGTCCGTTCCGTGTGAAGTGTCGACCGGCACACGACAAACCGGTCCGAGCGTCCACTGCCCCACCACAGCAAAGATTCCTCCACCTGAACATCAGGCGATCTCAGAATTACTCGTCAGTACACATGGCAAACACTTGGTAAAATCTGCACTAGTGCGACAAACCCAAGAGAGATAGACAAAAAACCGACCAACCAACTAACTTGACTATTACTTGACCATCAAGCCAAACACAAACACTGGAATGAAGCTGCTGGTTTCTCAAGAATGGCAAAGGGCTCCAGAGACCGCTTGTTGTCTTACTCACAATATGGAAATTCCGGCAAAAGATTGGTGTGTTCAAGAATACGCACCTGTAGCTGGTGGTTTCTGGGGCTCCTCACATGGCTCCAGGGACCAGGTGTTGCCACATTCATCTCGCAGCACTCGCAACAGTTCGCCGCCGACTTGCAGCAGCATGTAGCACTGACCGTGCTCCAGGGCTCCAAGGGAGGGCCTGCGCTTGCGGTTTGCCGGCTTGCGGTGCAGCAGCGGCTCCAGCACAGGCAGCAACGCCTGCAGCCACAACACAGATCGGCAAACACCTCAAAGACCGTCAATCCACAATCAATTCACATTCACAGCTTGCTTGCAGGACCGCAGCCTGACCCTTGCATGCCGGCCAGACTTTATACCTGCCTCAACAGAGGGGTGAAACTGCAGGAAATGAGTCCTGCCTACCTTGGCAATAAGTAGAACATTCATCAGCCATTAGAAAACGACTCAGCTGGAAAGGGCATTGCAACCTGTGATCCTTGTGTGAGGACATCAGAACATGCTCGCAGCTGCCAAGCGCCAGTTACCTGGAGCACGACAGTGGCCTCGTGCCTTGTATCGCCGTCATCTCCCAGCACCTGCCTCTGGACGTCCAGAGTGAAGCACACGCACCCCTCACGCACGGACAGATCAAGAAACTGGTAACCGCTGCAGGAGCACGTGAGAAAGAGCGAGAACGTGTGACAACGGGTGAGAGCGTGTGACAAAGAGTGAGAGAGCGACTGGTACCATCACTGATGTGTGTCGCTGGCACAGGTGCCCGTTGCAGCGTTAGCAAGCACAGCGACAAGCTGCTGCTATACCCTTCAAGGCCTTGCCATCGTTGCATGCCCCGGTCAAACACTTGCATGCGTCGATCTGTCGTACTGCATGTATCGGCCCATGCATCAGCCTATCCTGCCTCTCCCCGCCCACTCACACGCCACGGCATGCAAATTGTAGCACATACTCAGGTTTTTCAATCCTTCACATGTATCAATCTACAGCACCGGAATGCGTCCTGTAGCACTTGCGCAGCGTCCACTTGCATGTAACACTTTATCGCGTTGTGTACGCGCATGTATTCAACTCACATGCCCCGGAATGCATCCTGTAGCTTGGTACCCAGGTCCGGGTCCAAGCCCTCCAGTCCCACACCCGTGCGCGTCTTAACGCACGTCTGCACACAACAGCATGCAGCACGCACATCTGCACATGCCGATCTGCTGGTTGATACCCTTCAGAATCTGCTCGGTTGCCATCATGTATGTGACAACACGATGACTGTTACTTTTGAAAACCTGCAGAATTGAACCTGGCAGTTCACCTTAACACCTTTATCCATGAGCTTGGTTGTTGTCGTCTTGTAAACAAACATGGAAAGACAACTGTTCACAGTTCGCACGAGCTCATGTGCTGATTGGAGTGTACAGACGCACCAGCAATCTGAACATGGCCTCTACTCTCCTGCACATCAGCGATCTGGACACACGGACAAAGCAGCTGCCTGTTGAGTCCTTGCATTCATAGTCAGGGTCAAGTGGCAGTATCCCTTACCATCCCTCACCTTCACTCGCTGTGCAGCCAGCTTGGACTGGTACTGCGCTGTGCGCACCGACTGGACCAGAGCACGTGCTTGAATCAACGCATTGCCCACAAGGCAGATGCTGCTGCCACGCCGCTGGTGGGAAGCATGCAACTGCTGTGGGAAGTGCACGGCTGAGTCAGCCTCAGGCCTTGTGTCAATCAGCCGCCTCCTCGGCACTAAAGAGTTGATTTGTGCTGGCGGGACAGCATCCACAATCATGGTGCTGGCTGCAGCGGTCACTGGCGTGCTGGCCGGCCCAGCTGGCACTGCACTGGGTACCTGAGCGGCAACTCTGCCGGCTGGTCCTGTGACAGCTGTGCTGAAAAGTCCGGTAGCTGCTGCTGGACCGGCAGCTAGTGCGGCGGCTGGAGCAGCGGGCGCAGCAGCGGCTGGTATGGTGCGCGGTCCTGCTGCTGCTGCGGCAGCCTGAGCAATAGATGCTGTGCTTACCATCAACTTATTGGCGGTGCTGGTGAGAGGGCATGACGGCTGTACAGGCGGTGATGTGTGTGGGACCTCTGGGGTTGGTACATGTGCACTGAAGAGGATACGGGAGCACGACCTGTTTGCCAGCTCTTCAGCTGAGGGTCCTGCATGCATGGCTTGCAGCTGTGCTGTTGGCTGGTAGAAGAACATTCGGGATTCCGTCTTGCCAGGCGTGGCTTTCAAAAAGCTAGTTGTGGTGTTATCACTGAACAGCAGTCGGGATTCTGCTGAATGCACTGGCTTGCTGGCCAGCGTATCTGCACTGAGATAGCAGTGCCTTTGGAAGTTCTCCGGGGCTGACTTGAAGCCTGATGCATCCTCATCAGCGCTGCTGTTATCACTGCTCTTGCGACCGATGAGCATGGGAGCTGAAGAACCCGCCAGGAACGGCTGAGTCAGTGGCCCTTCTCTCTCCGCATCTAAGAAGCATGGAGATTCGGTCATGAAGTGGCCGTACTGTATGCCATGCTGGTTGATGTTCAGTGATCCAAAGATGTTGGTGGACAGCTCGCTTGTAAAATCATGCTGATCAGGCTCATCAGAAAGCTCCATGATGTCAAGCTGAGGAATCAGCTTCAGCATCTTTAGTGGTGATTGGGTGCTGGTGGCTGAAGGCGTGTCCATTGCGCTCTCCAAGGAATGCCGTGGTTGCTCTTGGTCTGGTGGTTGCTGCATCAGCTGCATGGGGGTGTGCTTGCCATGGAGATGACGTGCGGGGCGCATGAGCAAGGCATAGGTGAAGAAGATAATGAACGTAGTGACGCACACAGCCAGGAAGATGGTGCTAAATGAAGTGTTTAGGCTGGTGTCGGACCCCTGCATGCACGCAAGGTTTGCACTTTCGTGATTTGCGTATCTTGTGCAGCCTGGCGACGCGCGTGCGGAATTGCCATGTTTGCGCGGAATTGCAATGCGGCACGCAGTGATCCAGTTGCTCTCGTTGAATTCCTGTTCCTGATCATGATGCAATGTCGTCCGTGCGCACATCCAACCCATGGTGACGCAGGCGGTGAGCAAAAACAGAAGCCAGCGTATTTGAACTTCTGGAAATGTGCTTTGACCGCTGCCCTGCCTCAGCTCGCCCGGCAGCCAACAGTACCTGTGCCTACCAACACTACTCGAGTACGGCCCGGGAATTGTAGATACACAGTAGATACTCACCCAGTCTGGCAGCGCGTGCACAGCCTTCAACGTAGCACACATGGCGCCTGCAGAATTCAGAAGCCCGGCTCGGTCCATGGCCAAAGGCCTGACCTGGCAGTTTGCTTTTATATTTTTTGGTGATGATCGGGGTAAAATGTTGTAGAGAATCATGCACGAAGCAATTCAAACTGCGCAATTACATGGTCTGCGCACACACTCTCTGATTGGCTGATAGCTGAATGGCCGACAGCTGATGAGTCACATTGCGGTTTTTCTGCGTCTGACAGCGCGTGCTTGTGTGCAGCGCCTGACGACTGGACACACGCCTTCCTAGGTGAGGCTGTGATCAACGCTGCAGCTGGCATGGACATGCATTAGCCCCGTGCACATGACAGGCTTGCTGTTTTGCTTGCTGTAACATGTGTGGATCTAGGTAGGTAGCATACCTTATTCATACAATGTTCATACAAGCTTCTAGAGTTGCGGACTGGATAGCAGATGAGTACTAAAAAGAAAGAAGTTTGCCAGTTTTGGGACAATTTGTGTGAATAGGTCTGTAATAGGTCTGCCGCCAGGAACCATTGTGTGTCAGCAAAACATGTGTGTGTTTGTATTACCGCCAAGACCCGGCATGCACACCACAAACACACTCAGCGTCACCAGTGACTGGTTCCAGTGTCAGTCCAAAACTTGTCCCAGAACTGGCAAACGTTTTTTTCAGTTCTTTTTTTTCTTTTTTTTCTGCGCAGGCTCGCCCAACTGGCCTTAAAACTCTGGCCTTGGCATGTGTCAACACCATTCTACGATTACTGTGTCAACACTGTTTGGCACGTTCTCCACTGTAATGAAAACAATTCCAAACATTTCGGCGTAAGACTTGAGACTCAGGATCGAGGAAAGATCTTGCCAAAATGATAATCTGGAACACAGCTCTAGACATTAATAACGTACGGTAAGCCTAAAGCCAGCCAAGCCTGTCACAGCTTACTGGGGAGCTGTGATCATCTGTGATCCTGCCAGTTGCCCGACAGCCTAGACACTCATGTACTCAAAGGCACCTCTGCGCATTGGTTGGAATCTCAGGCCGTACCCTGTATCCACCGGTTGATGCCGTTGCCCATCAAGCGCATCCAATGCACCATCATAGAAAGAACACGGTTGGTTGGTACGGTTTCCATCTTGATCGTAGGCATGGCTTGCTAGCATTCGCGCTGTGTGCATGTGCGCCCCCTGTGTAGCGCTGCCCTATCAGTTGGTGCCTCACACGACCGGCACTGGTCCCGCACGCTTGCGGCTGTGATCCCACAGTAGCAGCAGCTTCCCAATCACCAGTTTGTATGCATTTTGACCCAGCGTTTGCAAAGTCAATGGTCTGGCCAACGCCATTGTTGGGACACCAAACCATGATTCTTCTGATTTGCATGAATATTATCCATGAATTCATCCATATAAACATGGAATCGGTTCCTGCCCAGTGCGATGCATGGGCTGGGGGCTGCGTATATATCGGGACACCTAAAGACTTTAGTAGCAAAACCAAGGAAGCATACACCCAGAAGCTCAAAGGCCTAAAACCCAGACCCCCAAAGCTGGCCACCTCTCACCGGCTTGCAACCCATCGTTACAGGCCACAGCAGCGACACACCGACAGACGTGACTATTTGAATTTAAAGCTCTTGTCGCAAAGCTCTTGGCTCTGGGTCTGCGCACAGGGGCAGAAGTTGTTGTTAAAAAAAAGTCCAGTGCATCCAGGCCAATGCATAAACCGAGTGGATTCCTGGCACAGAATACCTACATGGAGGCCGGGGGAAGTACTGGGCGTATAAGTTTGCTGGCCTGCAACACAACACCCCTTAACCAATTGATTGCTGCTTCACCAGACGCCAGCAAGAGGCTGAGTGTGCGCACATTGAGGGACCTGCCCACTCAGGTAAGGTTTGAGCGGCGCACGCCCATGAGGCACACAGGCGTGCTAAATGCAGCATGGGTGGAGTGGCTCATGGGCTATGAGGAAGGGTGGACCAGCGTTTAGTTCAATTTCACTCCATCTCTTCTTGCAGTCTGCTCATTTGTGTAGCCCAGCACCAGCTCAGTTCTCACGCGTGAGAAAACTGGTATACAGTTGAGGTGGACGCGAGCGCTTCTGTCTCAAGGCCGTAGATTGTGTAGAGTAGATAGTACACAGACAACGCAAGCACATGTCTGGACCAGTCTACAAGATGACCGATGCTTTTGTCCTTGCGCGGGTGGAAACAGAGTGTGAGTACAAAAACACCTCAGGAGAGTTACTGCTTGCACGGCTGACAACATATGCTCAAAGCGACAGTCTAGCACGGGTATGCAGTGTAGAGAACAAAAGGAGTTGTCTTTTGAAGGGCAGATCACACCAGTATATGTACTGTGAGGGCGCAGCCCGCTACGTGCAGAACCCAGAAGAGTTTGTGGTTGTAAGCACTCGTCTCTCTTTGCATGGAAGCTCAGAGAACGCTTTCGTTCGCCGTTGTCATTTCAGCAGCATGTCCAGTCCATTGTCACAGCTGTCACTTGCTTGCCTTGAGGGATGGACATCGTTGCTAGCTGAGGCAAAGTTCATGCGGCGTGAGCGCCAGATCGGAGTTGAGGCAGACTTCACTGACATGACCGATGATGCCACGCCTACCACTGTTGCTGGTTATGTCAACCATATCATGCATGTGTGCTCTGCTCAATGTTGCAAACTTCCGTGACATTCTGGTGAATCCGTCTGACCACCGCATCGAACTGCATCGCAAGTGCAACAATCCATACACTGAGAGCACGTACATCACGGCCTTGCTGTCAGTGTTCAAGTATAACCCGACACTGAAGGAGCAGTACCCTTCAGCACATGCAATGGCTGGAACTGCTCAAGTCATCTGGCTGGGCTGATGGCATGGTATATGAATAAGCAAACTAAGTGCAGAGGCACACCTTGAAACCTCCAGCTGATCACCTGACTGAATACACAATGTAATGGACAAGAGTCACTAGAGTCAGCGCATCGAGATCCTACGGTACTCTAGAAACGTAACATTACTCATCGGCTGCTGTGAACCAGTCCCACGCCACAAGTACCTTGCCATTGCAAAAAGCACGACATGGATACCAAACCAGAATTCACTGTCACTGCAGCATACCCACCAGTCAAAGGTCTGGAACACAACAGTAAGCTGCATCTGTGTATGCATGCACACACCAGCCGCTCAAGGCCAGGCATGCCATGGGTTATGTGTATGAGTCGTCAGCCATCATGGCTGCATGCACCACGACCAACCCAGGTTCAGTAGCCCCTCCTAACCTCCTTCCTTCACCAGTGTGTCTCGCACACAACATACATTGCTGAGCCAGATGAATACACCTGGGCTCAATACCAGCTACCATGCACAGCTACAGGCATGGTCCGCACACCGGTACAGTGGGTATGGAATCGCCCCAGCATGGGTAGAACACCATGCTAGAGACTTGCATGCTGTGGCAGCATGCCAGTCTTACGCGGTGGACTCGACTGCAGACCAACCCGCAGAAGGCTCGGGTGTGGGCATTGCTGAGATGGTTACTATCAGCTGCCCTGGCCTGGTAGTGAACTTGACCGAGCCGCCATGCTCCTCCTGCTTTGCCTTTGCTACGCTGATACCAATCCCCCTTCCTTCGAAGTAACGCTTCTTGCTGATGGGGTCGACTGCCCTGGCCATGTGCATAGCTAAGACTGCGTTGCGCTGGTATGAGCGAGGCTCGTTGTTCAAGTCACCAGCAGCAAGGGGGGGCTCCCCAGGAGAGATGATCTGGAGGCTTTTTGGAAACATGTACAGTTCAATGGGCGCGCCGACCTGCATGTACAAGAGTGGCAGCCAGGATGTGCACTAACAGTGGTGCAGCCAATGCTGATGGCAGCAACAGCAAGTAGACGCCCTGGCGGTTCGCATGATAAAATGTTCGCTAATTGGCAGTCATCATGCCTGATGAGCTGAATGTCATCCATCATGGCAGCAACGCAATGTAATCCTATCAGATTGACAATAAGAATTTTCTATCAGATTGTGATTGAAGGTTCCTGTCGGACTCTGATCTAGAATATCCTGTCAGGTTGTGCTCTGGCGATCAAGGGGACCACATTTACTACAACACCACTTGCCTGATCCAGATCTGGGTGCACTACTGCATTAAACAGCAACTCCGTCAGCGTCTCCACTGCGTACTGGGGCCTGCTGGTTGCAGCATACTGCACTCCCCCGTTGCTGCAGGCCTCTCTCCTCTTGTCGTACGCAACGAACTGTAGCTTTTGCACCCACTGTACTGCCTCTAGTACTGCTTGTAAAGCAGGCCCCTTAAAGCACTTGACATCCAGGAAGTGAGGGTCCTTGCCTAGCAGATCGTCAGTGCTTTTGCCAAATGTGCTGTAAGTTGCTCTGATGATGTACATCGTGGTGCCTGGCAGTCTGTCCTGAAAATCAGGCGTACCTGTCAGGAGCAGGCCTGCACGTGTGAGGTGCCTGCTGTGTGCGTCCATCAGTGCTGCACAGGGTAGCGCTCTCTCATGCTCCTCGTCTGAGCACTGTGCGCTGCTAACCAATCCCAAGTCAAAGCAGCGTGCCTTACAGCTGTAGGCAATGGCTGCGCGAGGAACCACCACACAATCGCTGCTGCTGCGTTTGAAACCGTCTAGAAAGCCCGCTACGTCAGCCTGAGGTACATTATATACCTCCGTGCCATAACGTTTGTAGAACTCCAACCTCCTGTTGCCCGCACGCACCCCATGTGCTGTTAGCGCTGGTGCTACATCTATCCCTATGACCTGCTTGCCGCCGAACTCAAATGCCTGCATGCCACATGGAAGCTCAGTTTCCACCCAAAGCCGCAGCAGTTCCTGCAGTTGCTGAATGGTGGCCACTGTTGCTTCATTTGCACCATCACCTTGCTGAATGACTGCAACACCACCTGCACGAAAAGACAAATCAAAATCTCAAGATCGGAATGGATGCAAACACAAATACCTGCACATGATGCTTTGGTGGAGCAACATACCGACTGTGCAGCTTGTAAGAGTTTGCAACTTACCACAAGGCTGGTGCGCCAGAGCTGTCAGTGTGCTGGTGATTCTTGTCCTGCTGTCGCTGTCGATAAGGCATGCTACAAAGCTGTCAGGGCCGGAAGCGAAGATGTGTGAAATTTCATCTCTGCTGAGTACAGTAGCGTGGGCCCCCCTTGATCGACTGACATTCACAATGTCACGCTACTACGGGCAGCTTGAAAGATGTCTGCACTAGGCGGCTGTGAAACTGGATTGCCCCTGCGGCAAAAACATTGAGGCATGCCTGACGGATCAGCTATTATATGCGATGCATGACTGCAATATGCTGCTTGCCAGGTCTGTGTCATCGAGCTTGTGTTCCATACCACCATACGTCACTCACCCATCCCACAATGAGACTGCAGCACCTCAGTCACCATGTCCATGCGTGAAACACGCTGCCCTGCGATGCATAAGATACAAGCACACGCCGCTGCTGAGCACACACCAATTTCATCATAACATCCATAGAACACAGTACCATGCCAGCAACCAAGGCAACCCCAGAGTTGGCATGCAATGGTGACCACACATGGGCTCATAAGCTCACATAGCAGAGCCAAACAAATGCCAGGCCTCCGCAAATGTTGCTTGTGCGTCTCACTGCTGACCTGTAGGCACCTCCATGTGCAGAAATGATGTGCACAGCAGACGCACACTGATGTGTCAGAATGCCCACCCACACGCTCTCATGTGCTGTGGGGTAGACTGTGATCGTGCCCTCATGCAAGCACAATTTATGCAGGCATGCACCCTAAGGCCGCACACAAGGCATGACATCATGTTGCGATATGGGCGCATGCACGGCGTGTGCATGATGCCGTGCCTGAGACATTGGGCACATGCCCACCCATGAGTCTTAGGACTGCGCTCGTGCGGGCATGGCTCATGAAGACAATTGATGGGAGCCATGTGCCAGGTATGTGCCACCTCACCTGCATCCGGAAAGGCTGACTTGATAAGTCTTGCATCAACCTTTGGAATCCTGATGAATAGAAGGTCTTGCTCTGTATAAAGCTGGAGGCGTTCACCATCGGTGAGCTTGTGCTCCAGCAGCGTGTCCAGGTTCTCCTTGAGCGCCCGCTTGACATTTTCCCTGGTCTGGCCATTGATGAGTGCAAGGAGGTCATTGCGTGGGTTGTCTGCAGCTCCTGTACAAGCGGCGCAGCAAAAGTGCACGGGCCAATCTCAAACCACACAACATCTGGTATCCTATCACAAACCATCAGCTTGCAGAGCATAGATGGCCGAGTAAGGGGGCCCGGCACACAAGCATGAGCACCATGCGTCTGCAAGGCTGCCCAGCATGAAGCATCTCTCAGAAGCATTGCGTACAGCAGTGGATGTGAGCACAGGCAGCCCACCCCTTACCTGCTGCGGGCTCAGCATCCATGGAATGAGGCTGCGCAGCCGCCGGCTTGTGCGAGCTCGCGGACGAACCACCTGCACATGTAACCAGAAGATCAGGTTGCTTGGTGGCACAGTCTGCGTACCAAGGGAGGCTGTGGCTGGATGCATGCGGGCATGAAGCGAGATTCCCAGCAGTAGGATACGTGAATGCAGTATACTGCAAAGTTGCACTAGGGCACACAGCACTGGACCCAAAAAAAAAGAAGTTTGCCAGTTCTGGGACAATTTGTGTGAATATGTCTGTATTACCGCCAGG